>PNEQ01004451.1:41567-66198 GCA_003012365.1 Medauroidea extradentata | reverse complement strand
TTGAAAAGATGAATTTAAATTAACATGTCCCCAATTACTAGGTTATTGAATTCTGTTGTATCATACCGGACACCTGACAGACTCACCCTGAAAATGGCATATAGCATGTTAAGAAAGATTTACATATAAATTTAAATAAGAAAATAGAAACACTTTATAAATATTTAACCAAGATGGGGAAGTGGCTGAACACTTCACATACTGAAAGAACATAGGGGTGTGATAGAAAATAAGCAAATAGTAACCAATTTAAACATATATTTTTATTAATTGTTACTGCATCGTAATGAAGATCAGTTTTACTGTAAACTTTGTGCAAAAGTAATTTCTGAAATAATTTTTAGCTTTATGTTTGAATTGGTACAACTTTTTTGATATTGTGGTACTTTAGGTAAGTGACTTAGTGGACTGTTATTGCTGAATGCAAAAATGAATATCTTTCTAACCTCGTGTTTGATTGCCATTTTGGTTACTGGTAGAATATTTCAAAATATTTTACAAATAAACAATTTGGTACTTTGTTTGTATTGAATAGGAATTTGTGACGTCATACGAGGGCGACTTGACAAAGACATTACTTAAGTTAAGATTATGAATCCCACTTAATTAAATTTACATAAAATCACAATATCTTTTGTTGCAATTTGTTTTCATAACTATACTCAACTGAAGTTGCATCGCCTACTCAAATAGCCACGGAATCACACTTCGGCACTATCAAAAACTACCTATATTTACTTTCTTTTACGTCTCTAGTCATCTTGCGAGCGAACTTGGCCAAGACATTCTTGTTTGCAGACTTAAGAAAAACTTTGACGTCTATGCAACACGACCTTCTCAAGCAGTGACTATGCAACAGAAATATCTGCTCTCAAGCCACTAGAAAATAAGATTGTCTTTGTTGAGGCCATGTGCTTAAAGAAAGCTCTTAAGAAAGGTTTATGACATTGAATAGGAATTTATGACGTCATACAAGAGCGACTTGACCAAGAAGTTGCTTAAGTTAAGACTATGTGACTATGTGAACAAATAATAAATTTTTTTTAATTTGTATGCTTATATCTTCTTAGCTGTTTCTCTGTAGGTCAATGGTACTTTTTGTATTTGTTAAGCTGTTATGATACACCTACATTTTATTTCTTTGGAAGGAAATAAAGTTATGCATTGTTCTGTAACAAAGAAATAGAGTATACTAACTGTGATAATACATAATATATTTGCATATTGTTTCTTTTTGGTTCTGTGTATTAAATATTTAGATCACTTAGCACCAGTAAATGTTATATTTCGGTGTGACATCTGATTTTGGTGACTGGGATTTATTTATCGTTTACAGTACGTGTTTTATTTATTTATATAGAATTGAAAAATCCATTAAAACAGTTTTAATAAAAGGAATGCATTTGATGATTTTTTGAATGAAACTCACCATTAATATTTTTGTACAATCTTATGCAGCCAGTGGCGCACCGAAGGGAGGGGGTCCAACCCCTCCCTCCCCCCGGTCCAAACTCCCCTAAAACTCTGAAGTAAATTGTGAAATTTATTTTTAAATTTTTGGTATTCCTACCTTGACATTAATGCCACAACTTAGAACAGAATCTGTGACGTGTTCTAGGATGTGCATTTAAAAAATACTTGTCATTTTTAACACCAAACTAAATGGTTGATCAACTGTTGCCCTGTTAATCTGCATTTTGTAAGTCTGAACTCATCTGAAGACAAATACGTGATACAGCTGACAGTTATATTAAGTAACCTGCTGAGATTAGGTAGGTTTATTTATAGTCATGTGACCATCGCCACCCTATGTCTAAACGTCTGCAAGCAATTCCTACCAAAAAAAAAATACTTCTGACTACTTGTGAAAAATTATTTTATGACATTATGCATTTGAAGCATTATTTTAAAGCCCTCAAACTGAGCTAAAATAGATTTTTCAGAGAGTTGTTTCTCAAGATATTTGTAGCGGATTCATTTGAAATTGAGTCAACAATTACATTGGACTTTGCTGTAGTGACGGGTTCAATAAAATGATAGGGCCACTGCTTGAAGTCCCTCAGTAAAAACGTTATGGCGGGAACTCTGCATGCACCTATATGACTTTCGGCGTACAGGCGATATCACTATATGTGTGCCGTCCGGCGTAGCTCGAAGCGCATCATTGGTTTTTGACTCACTCACACACAATCACACCCTCCATCAGGTGGCAGTCTTAATACAACTGCAGTTATGCATTATTTTATTTAAAGTTTTTATAGTGTTCAATTCATTATTCTCTCTTACCGAATGTGAACATTGTAGTTAAGTTGTGGTTTTGGTTATGTGTACTGTTCACATTTATTTCCCACCAATTAAGGTGTTTTACCTGTTAAGAGGCTGATGCACCTGACGCATGAACAATGTTTTAGCATGCAGTGCCTATTCTTTTCTACGCGAAACAACTTAACTTATTCACAATATGTTTATCTAAGAAAAGAAAAAGATTAAAACTAGGCTTCTACCATTTTAAAAATGGAGCATGTTTATTACAGACATGTTTTTGGGGCCTCTCAAAATGGCTAACAATTTCTTTTTTTAGACAGGTGTAAATGAAAAAATACCACCCTGCACACCAATTTGCCGGATTGCGAGTAGAAGCAATGCTGTTACGTCAAGTGTGGAAAGCTGAACCTTATCGCTTCACTGTCTCCGCACATCAAACGCAGAAAATTACATCTGGTGTATAGGCCTCTTAAGGCCACGCCTGGTAGTTAGAAGGTGGTTTTGAAAATATTAAAAAAAACAGGATAATGTTCATATTGAAGATTCCCTACATTGTTTTATATATTTATATATATATATATATATTTTTTTTTTTTTTGCAACAAACCTCATAGTTTTTTAGATCTTTGCACCCAAAAAAGGATTGCCAATTTTGTTATGAAAATACGCCAAAATCAAGGAAAATATTTTTTTTTGCGAATGAATGGTTCATTATTTTGCAAAATGCCAACATGCAATTGTGCACCGTATGGGTGCTCGTAGTCTTGCAATTTTTCAAAGCATTCCGTTAAGAAAGTTTCTAGTTTTAGAACTTGAAATAAATGGACATAAACTTACACACATGAAAAAGTAATGAACCAAAACAACGGCAACTTATTGTATTCTGTGATTTATTCAAAAAGATTCGTTTAGAATGTAAAGAGATGGCTGCACTGCTCATTGAAAGTTTTTCTTCTTCTTCTTCTTCAGAAAAATTACACAATACAGAATAGCATAGTGTCTGATGTGAAGGGTAATTGTGTCTCCTGTATGTCATCACAACCTTATGATGTTTTCAATGCCAACATCTTCACCCTAGTACAACACTTTGGGGCTGTGGTGGATTGACACTTGTCTTTTTTATGTAAGTTATACAATACGGACAACTCCAGTCTGTTCAGATTTTCTTTCCATAATAACACTCGAGATATCAGCATTACTCCCTCTGGCAAATACCCGTCCTCTTCATAAACCTTCACAAGAACAACTTGCATAATTTGGGGCTAAGTATATGTGTTTTTTACAACTTTTACAGGCTTCCAAAATGGTACCTCGGAACTAATTCTTAACTTACTGAAAACAGAGGGGTGAACTGTCAGTTCAAGAGGAAATAAACTCACTGACATCGTAGACAAAAATTAATTTTTAACTTCAAAAAAATCATAATTAAAACGTAAGCAGTATACTGGGAATTTCTGGCAATACAGTATTAGTTGTGGAATTAGCAACAAAATATATAGGTTTCTACAATTAATAATTTGTACATACAGTAATTCTCTTTTACAAAAAATTTCAGTGTTCTCAATTTCATTACATATTGGACCCGTGTTTGATCACCGGCTCCGGCCATCCTGATTTTGGTTTTCCATGGTTTCTCGAAATCGCTCCAGACGAATGCTAACATGACTCTTTAACGTAGGCCATGGCCTCTCCATCCAAATTGTGTGTTAAAATTTGTATAAGTATCCAATTAAAAGGTGAAAATCACGACAACTCGTTGAGTGGAAGTGTAATCAACGATTCAATTAAAAACTCTTTTCATTCCTTCACAGCTGTAAGAGTTCAGTTTATAAAAGTTCTGAAATTTGTTTACGTGCATTAATGCATTCATCATCAAAAAACAAAAAGCAACTCTATCTCGACTGGGTTCAATAGCATTAATGGATTTATCTGAAACACATTCCATGTATTTCAACCCCCTCAGGGTTTGTATTTGGAAAAAATAAAACTTTATAGACGATTAAGGGTATTAGGTATATGGGAGTCAAATTTAAGTGGAAACCGTAACAATAGCCCATTGATTAAAAAATATGTAGGCAATTACCGGTAATTGAAAACATCTTTCATCCAGTTTCATAACTTTTAACCTGTCTTACATGTCAAATTTTGAAAAATCAACTAACTAAATTTTAAGTATTTATGCAAAAATCGTGTCAATATCTAAAAATTCATTGAGATTTATTTGTATTGTTCATGAATCGAAAACATATTTTACCTTTTTAAAAATCTGTGTAGTCTAATTTAGAAAATATTCTGTTATAATTTTTTGGTCTTTACATAAACTTCATTCTGAAGTAAACAGCAGCAGGTCAATGTCTCGACTGGTTAGATAGGTGTGGAAGAATAATCGAAAACACATTTTGCGTCTTTTCAGCCCCTGAAGTAAAGACTTTTGAAACGTCTTGAAGTCCTATGTTACATATTTGTATATGTGTCTAATTGGAGTAAAAATCACGATGATAGCTCATTGGGTTCGAGCTGTACGGACGATTCATAAAAACACATATTTCGCCCCCCCCTCCCTTCCCCCAATCCACTTTTTACATTTTGGGAGTCTAATTTCAAAAAATCGAAAAACCTCTTTGTGGGTATTCACATCAGCATCATTTTGAACTAAAAAGAAACTCTGTATCTCCAAGGGTTCAATAGATATCAATAATTAATCAAAACACATTTCAGGTCTTTTCACCCCCTTAAAGGTTGAATTTCGAAAAACACTTATATTGGCTAATATGCTTTTTAATGATTGACCTATTGAAATAAAAGTCAGGACGATAGGCTATCGAATTCGAGCAATGTAAATGAAACCTATAAAACACATTTCACCCCTTTTCAATCTCTTAGGGGACAAATTTCGAAAAGTCGCTTCTTAGTGCTCGCCTATGACCTAAAGCGAACCCACACAAAAAATTTCACATTTCTATGTCCAGCAGTATGGGCTGCAGTTTGATATGTGTCTGTCAGTCAGTCAGTGTTCTCTTTTATACGTAGAGATATATGTATGTAGAATAAAATTAACTTCTGGTCAATGCTTAGGGAATCAAATGTTGTAGTATAGTAGGATTTTATTTCAGGAGTATTAATAGGTGGTGTAAGTTAATAGTGTGCTAATCTAAGTTGCTAAACAGTAGCTATTTGTTTACATTTGTTACGGATTGTAAGTTTACAAGTTCCGCTAACAAATTTATTTTTAATGACAGCTGAGTCATTCCACGTTCTGGCACCGCTACCTGTTTCGAAGAGCGTTGCTGGAAGATGAAGAGGCTAGGCGTGAAGCTATGGAGAGGAGAGCAGAGAGGGAGAAACAAGCTGCTGAGAGCTTCCGCTGGGACCAAGGTACAATGATTGCGATCACCTAGAAACAGAGGCTACTGTTCAGTACCTATGTTTTATTAGAAGTGGTGGACGGATGCTAATAGTGCTGCCTGGCTACGTCATCACAGTCTATGGGGAGCCTTCAGGAAATGATGTCATAAACTTCTCCACATGGCAACATTATGTTTATTTAAGAATAGTGTTGAAGAGTAGTTACACGTTTGTCGAAAAGTTTTCCATTTCCATTTACCTTAGTGTATTCTGAGTTTATGGGTGTCTTCATTGTTGTACACATATTCTCAGGGGTCGATTCGTTATATTCGTTAAACCAGTAGAAGCCAATTTCGTCCCACACCCCATCATAAAATTTTTAAATAACATTTTTTCTCCGGTCGAGTTCAGATTTTCGTTACGTTTTGCGAAAAAATAAGGCTAGTAATAATTTATTATACGTAAATTTATGTCATAGAGAGATGTCTTCTGATTAAAAGAATACCTCTGAACTGTAAATCTGCCAGACCCTTGTTCCAATGTAATGAGAACACCGAGCCCAGAGTGCCATCTCGCGAGAACATAATCTGATTTATGTAGTGTTTTGCTGAAAAATAATGGAAGTAATGTGTAGCTGTAATAAAAATTTATATCGGTAGGCATAACTCTTCCGATTAAAAGTATACCTCTGAATGGTAGATATGACCGACCCTTGTCCCAAAAAAATGAGACCAATAAGTATCTTGTCACAAGTGCATGTCCAATTTTAGTAGTGTTATTGCAGCAATGTATGGTGAGTGATATAAAAACTGTAGTAAGGTTTCAGTGACCTTGTCCTCTCTGCAAACAACATGTAAACGATGCAACGTGCCCACAGTAATGTAATTATGAGAGGCCATGTAGGCATACATAGAAGTTTTATGCTTCAAATAACAAGCTGTTAAATGCCCAAATCATTTTAGTTCATTGTCACACACTTAAGCTGCATAATGACCTAAAAGGGTTTATAATGGGGTTCCTTAGCGAAAAAATTGTTACAGATAGGATTAAAGCACCAAACTTCATACACTGACTGTACACACCTATTATTTACATTTTCCTATACAGGTGCCCGATTTCACATCCCGCCATCTTGAAATATTACACCATTTTGATTTTATTACAATGATTGACTAAAACATTTATATCTCGCAATCCAATGGACGAATTTGTATTGTTCTTGCTTTGAAATGTAGGTAAAAGTATAATGCATCAATTTATACTGTTAAGAACCGGATATATATTTTATAAAAAAAAGCACAAAGGAATCCCGTTATAATGAAGTGTCACATGTGCACTTATAAAGCTGTAACATCTACAATTTTTGTTCTATTTCAAAAAATTTAGAATTGAATTAAATGTAATAAAATAATCTTTTAAAAAGCACACTAACTATTTAGCTATATACAGTAAAACCTCGTTAATTCAAAGTACTTGGGACCAAAATTTTGTACTTTCCATAAGATTTTGGATGCACGACGACACGCACTGCAGCCGGCCAGTCATCAGCGCAGTGCACACAATGTGGTAACGTAGCAATGGAGGCAGCAGACACTGCGACCTTGACTGCTATCTCTTCTCTGCTCCCACTGGTTGTCAGTTACACAACAGCGGAACACTGGAAACAATCATGGGCTTTTTTTACTTGCCATTCTGCTGGCCATATTCTCGTAGAAGCCGCATTGTTGATTGTTGACTGGTGGCTCATGCCTCAGAGAAAGAGAGGGGAAGGAGGTGGAAGAGAACAATGAGGCACTTGCAGGATGACACAACCCTGGCATCTGCTTGGTATGTGGCTAGCTGGGCAGAGGGAAGGGAAGTGGAGAAGCTCTAAAAAAATAAATCAGCAGTGCCTACAGGATTTGAGAGGGGGGATTGTAAAAGAAGGTAATTGATGCCGTCTCACCAGCTGCCTTCTTCCTAATCCTTCTCCTTCCTGAGCACTCCCTAATTTCCACTCCGCTTCCCCCTGGCCTGAAATACTCCAGATTTGTGGCATATGCACACATATCTTTTCATAACTGCATCTAGTTCACAGTGGCGGAAGAAAGCACAAAATCACGTAAAAGGTTTTATCATAGGTTCCATTTCCACAGAACTCGTATGATCGTCATATGACACAAGACAACCCAGGCTGTCGCATGCTATGCTATTCCTGCCTCCCATTTTATCTTTTCCTCTCTCCTTGCGTGCACCACACACACACACACACACACACACACACACATTTCAACTCGAGCGCCGTGCACAACAAGGAAGCCTCAAGGTCAGTGTGACAAGGCAGGTGCGGTAACGGAAACAAAGCCAGGGCTGTACAACTCCACACGGCACAGCTTTATTCTTAGATTGTGCAATTGTTACTGACTGTTCTATCAAAATGACTTCGACTGACTGGGACTTGGTCCTTGTTTGGACCAGAAAAAAGCTTTGAATTTCAAATTAATTGAATTTCGAATAAACCAAACTCCACAGCAATAAAAATCCTATCCTTACATTCCGGACCGAGTAATGGCTTTGATTTATGTAGCATTTTGAATTAACCGAGTTAGAATTAACGAGGTTTTACTGTACCACAGCTTTCGTGTAAAAGCAAAACTCCTCAAAACCAAATTCATAAAAAAATTTATTATCGAGTTTTATAATTCTTATAAAGTATATACCCAGTTCTTAACAGTAAAAATTGATGCATTATACTTTTACCTACAGTTCAAAGTAAGGACAATACAAATCTGTCCAGTGGATTGCGAGATATAAATGTTTTAGTCAGTTATTGTAATAAAATCAAAATGGCGTAATATTTCAAGATGGCGGACTGTGAAATCCGGCACCTGTATAGAAAAAGTTTATATTATATTTGTAGGCATATAGGACGACCCCGCATATAAGACAAGTCATGGTTTGAAGGTACAAAATCTTGAAAAAAAAGTAAATTACTAATTTTGAAATTCCAGACAGAAAAGTATTTTTTTTCCTTTGTCCAAAACATTAAAAATTTAGTAAAAAATTTTTTTAATGCATTTATTACCGTCATATCAACATCATAGTAGACACATAAACGAATAACATTGGCTACTACTGCCCTCCGGGCGCCCAAGAGCCAAGGATATGCATGGCGGCGGCCGGCGACATCAGTTGCCGGCAGCTGTGCGCGACTTGGCAATGCCGGACTGAGGCATGCCGCACGCTACATGGCAATGCCGGACTACAACAAACAGCTGCTTGCAAGGTCATTGCATTCCTGTGCGCTGTTGTCTGCCAACCTAGCACTAGACAGTAGACACATGAATGTGTGGTACGGTACCTAGGTCCTCGTTTTTTCCGCCCGAGAGTTTTGTGCTTGCGAGACAGAGGATGTAAGCATGCGGACCTAGATCCTCTTTTTCTCCGCCCGAGAGTTGTAGTCTGGCGAGACAAAGTATCTCAGCACGCGCTCCAGCTGCATCAATCGCCGCTTCGCTGTGAGGAAGTATCCTTTATTATGAATGACGCTCATCAAAATTTCGTACCATAAATTTTATTAAAAAAACGGGGCACTCGTTTTCATTTGTGACGATAAATGCAATTCCTTGAAACATCATACAACTCCACATGTTACAGCTTAGCTTTCAAACGATTTTTAGGTTACCAAAATTTTTTGCACCTTCATATAAGACATTAGCAATTTTTGAAGGCCAAAAATATGTAAAAATAGTTGTCTTATATGCCGGCAAATATGGTAATAGGTGTATAGGGTCAGTGTATGAATTTTGGTGCTTTAATCCAGTCTGTAATGATATTGGCTAAATTTGACGTTGAGGGACTCCACTATTACAAGACCTGTACTTCTCATCAAAAGAAACAAAAATTAGTGATACATGCAACACTTCTTTTTGAGGTCGTGACATTGGTGTACAGTCATTTGCAACACGAAAATAATGAATCGTAATTGTACCATTAACACTCAAGTACATACTACACAACCAAGCAAAAACCAGTGAATTTTGATGACAATCGAAGCCTTTGTGCTGTACTGTGTTTAGTACTTGTTCCATTTTAACGGTTGCATACCCAGATAATGTACTTGCGCTGCAACACTCGTCAGGTTAGCACAGAATTGTGTAAAAGCAACATATTTGACGAGTCCAAACTGTATCACTTATACCTATTTATGCCGTTGCCCAATCATGTGTGTTGTTTCCTCTCGCTCGGCTTATGGGGAGTCCTCATTTCCCTTCCCCCCTTTTTTTCATTTCTCTTCACTCAGCTCACTTATTCACAACTCCACTACGGCCATGTACAATGAAACAGCTTGTAAACAAAAGGCATGTAAACAACTTTTTTTTTTGGAGCTATGTGATTGGTGGCCGGTAAATATCTTGACATGAAAATAACAAAATTATGAATTGGAAAATTAGTTTGTAAATTGTATCAAAATGAAAGGTGGTGAATTGAAATGAACCTAGGATTTTAGAGAGTTTATACTCACAGTTTGTTATCTTTACCATGAGTCAGCTAGACTGCCAGGCACAGTTGTTGGCCATGACCCTGTAGTTCTAGCTGTCATAGCCTTGTTACCTGTGAAGAGTAAGCTATGGCCTTTAAAGGAATGAGGAGTGGTCAAACGTATGATGTAATGGTGTGCATGTGCCAAATGTTGTGCTTGGACTTCTGAAGTGGTAAGCCCCGTCAGTTTTTTTTAATGGCATTAGTAATCAGGGTAGCAATTTTAGATCTCCTACGTATGGTTTCTTTGCTCTAAATAACATATTTTAAATTGATTAGCAAAACAGTTATTTCAGTTTGTGCCTAAACTAATATAATTTTTGACCTTTTTGTATAATTTTTATCTGATCTCGAGAGTATTTTCTTAAAATCACTGTACCTTATGTAAATCCAGGGTTCCAAAAATTGAAGGTCTAGTGTATTTAGACATGGAAACCACAGTTCCTAATTTTTAAAATGTTTGGGATTTGCAGTACACCTTGACTGTATTTTGATAATTGCAGTTAAAGAAAGATGAGCTACATTTAAAAGTCATACATACTGGCTAAAAGTCTTTACACATGTTCAGTGACTTGTGCATAATGGCAGCTACACATATGAATAAATTGTCCATTGCACAATCTTACTTCTAAACCTCAAAATACAAAATTTCTGTCCAGTCAAAACCTCTTATGTACTGTCACTTTGCTACAGTGTTTGATGTTAGAAATTTTTTTTGAACTGTAAATTCAATTTTGTATTTGTATTTGACTGACATTCTTTTTGGAAGGAGACAGTTACTCTAAAGGGAATTTCAGTTTCAGGTTATACAGTAGTGCTTTTTTGTTACCGGGTGTTTCTGAAAGCCACTTGGACAAACGGGTTTTTAGTAGACAATAGAAAAATTTAATGGAGACCCTGTTGCCAGTTTGCATAATATTTAAAAGCAGATGTTATTCATCCAGTAGGTGTCGGCTGGCAAATTTTGGATGAGCATGGTACTGAGCACGTTGTTGCCAAAATAATTCCAGTAACAGTGTTTTTAGGGTCGTGCTGATTGGATCGCTGCAACGTCTTGAATAAATAGGACTGAAAACATTTCCACAACATACGGTATGTGTGCGCTCAGCATCTAGGTTGTTTTGCTGCCGTTGTAGGCGGTCAGTGTTGTAGAATTCAATAAGATCAGTCCTGAAAGTAGCCAAATCAACGTTGTGCCTACATGTACAGTGAGTTTGGTTTCTGTAGGGTAACTAATGCAGGACTGTAGCAATGAACTCCTTGTCACTCATAGGTGGTTCAAAATGCCGAGATTTTTCGCACATCTCTGACAGATGGTATTCCAAGCTTCTTGAAATCCTAGTAATGAGGGACTTGCTCTCTTATTGCTTCCCACCAGAAGTACGCCATTGATTTTACCTTAGCATGCCTTTATCAGGCAAGCATAACAGTCGAGAATATTTCTCAAACTTAGTAAGAAATTTACTGGGTTTTCACCTGACTTTCCATCAAACTTAGGAACCTGTTTCACCCATAATTTAGATGGATGATGAGCTAGTATACTTGCAGGCAGCAGAGTAGTATGGTTTAGTACATTAGTAAGTACTTGTCCTTGCGAAACAGCTCGTAACATCGGCGATGTGTCGCTAGAGGGTGGCGTTTCAATCTGTGCTTCATTAGGGGTTATCTGTACAGCCTTATGTCGGCTATCAGACTATTAATCTTACCTTCTAAATGGTTGAGGTGCTTCCCAATGTCAGATATTTTAGCTCCTGTTTTAGTATGTTCTACGCGTGAAGCTTTTTCTACTTGCATAATTCTTTACTCAATATGACTTTCAAAAGAATCTAACTGTGCCAACATCTGTTCCTGCACTTGACCTTGTAGCTGCAGTTATTGGCCTGTTTTCTAGCTGACCTAGACGCTGATCAAATTCACTAGATTGTATAGCTATTTGCTCCTTCACTAGCTCCAGTTCCTCCTTGTTATTAGCTACGTCTCTGCATACGGCTGATGCATCACTCTGCAGTTGCGTGACCTTGTCCGAAACATGTTTACTAAGGGTAATTAGCTGCTGCTGAATAACTTCCCGCCTCTCAGTAACTCAGTAATTATTCCTTGACTGCATTTTGCATTTTGCTATTCCTAGCACCTAACATGGTCTTCATTTCCTGCAATAGCAAGTTCATGGCTACTTCAGCTGATTCAACTTCTGCTGGCAAGTTCTCAGTGCCACAAACCTGCTCTGCGAGTACACCTGGTGAAATATCATCCATTTCTGATGTGGTGGAGCGATGGTTAATTTGGCTGTACTTCTTCACCTCGTGCCTTCTCATTAACCTATGTATCGTATTAGTGCCCACCAGCCTACCCAGGTTTATATTAGCCTACCTCAGGGCCCCACAAAATGGGCTGCCACTGGAACATCTTGAATAAATAGGACTGAAAACTTCTCCACAACATGTGTAAATAAGTTGAAATTAAAATTGCCACTGCAGTAACGCAGTCTTTTCAAGCAAAAAGACGACTCCCTGTGTCAGGGTACACGTGAGTTAAAATATGTAGACTAATATGTTTAAGTTCTGTATGTGAGCGGCTGAAGTTTGGGTTTTAGTTTAGCTATTTGAAAGTTCACATGTCGCTTAACTGATGTAGGTGCGCCTTCCTGATGTCCAATCTTCCTGCAAGACACTTGATGCTGAAAATATGAAAATCATTTTAAACAATTACTATTTCTTTTTAATGAAGCCAAAAAAAAAAAAAAAAAAAAAAAAAAAAAAAAAAAAAAAAAAAAAAAAAAAAAAAAAAAAAAAAAAACGAGGTTAAGAAAGTTACTCCTTTGAAAATATTTTTTCCTTCCCCTCTCAATATTAACCCTTGGCATAGACAAAGCTACTAGACATGATACAACAAAATTTAGAAAGAAACATAACATAACCTTGAGAAATAAATAAAATATTATCGTCTTACAGAAATCAAATTAAATATTGGCTCTTAAAGGGTAAAACCTCTTTGTCACATCGCGTAACTACATGTAAGACGTTTTGGTGAATACTGGGGCACATGACTTTAAAAATAGGTGAGCAGGTGTTCGAGTGAGAGAGAGAGAAAGATTTTGGTCAGTGCTTAACATAGAGGTCTTCAGCACTGGTGAGGGGTGAAATGGGGTAGGTATGGAACAGCAGCCGAATGTAAGGGGAGTGGTAATGGAAATACACTGGAAAACCAACAGCATCGTCCGGCAATATTCCCATGTGTGAAAATCCGGGGACCGACCCTGCCGGAATTGAACCTGGATCGTCTTAGTAGGAGGAGAATGGTCTGACCATTCAGCCACCGTGGCCCCAGTAGGTACTCTAGCAGTGCCATCACAACAAGGAAAGGAAGGGGTGATAATTCTCCTTGCTGGCTATTAAACGGGGAAGGGAGTACCCAAACTTAAAAAGTAAACATTTAAACAGATCTTTCTCTATGAATACGAACCGTATTTACCCAAACCAACTGCATGTTGATCCCCAAAAACAAATTATAAAAGTTGGGATGCAGGTCTTCCATAGGAATAAAGGTTTTTGATAACCATAAGATCTGAACAGGTTAGCTACAGGTCTGCAAAACCTGGAAAAGTCTGGGAAATCATTTTGGTGGCTAGAAATTCAAATGTTCAATATAAACTTTAGGCAAGGTAGTTGGACTTTTCTGTCACAGTTAATGTTCATCATTGTTTACGTTGTCAAAGCTGGTCCATTCTACGTATTATGAAATGAAGAAAATAAGTGATTAATATTTTACCAGAGGTGTAATTTTTCATCTTGCATATCCATGGGTATATTTTATTTTAGTCATGTGTACAAAAGTGTGTAGAACATTATAGAGCTAGAAATAAAACAAGTATTGTATGCTTGCTGTGATACATAGGTGTAACAGGAATGTGTTCAGTGAGACACTGACATGAATGTATTATGTATTTAAGGAATGTTCTTTTTTAATCTTTGCTTGCTGACCTGAGAAGAAAAGCATGGGAAGGACAATTTTTGTGGAGAAAAGTTGTGCAGCAGAGGATAAGTGAATAGAGATGATACAAAAACATATATTTAAAGACAATGCTACCTGAAATGTCCATAATACTATTTATACGTTTAAAAATATCTGAAATTTATAACTTTTTCACTTAACAGTTAATTTTAGTTAACATAATGGAAATTTTTGTAATCTGCAGTGTCCCTTCTAGTTTCACCATTTTTCAGAGTGATGGCTTGTCAATTAAAGTATCAGTTTAGAAAAACTAAGTAGGTTTTAATCAAAGTAAATATGTGAAAAAGAAGTTTGGGAGACTGCAACTTGTTTATGTGCAGAGGTGGACTTCAGCACGAACGTAGAGTTGTCGGAGGAGGAGCAGATGCGGCTGTTGGCAGAGTACGAGCAGGAGTGTGCTGCCAGGAGGTTGCGGGGTGACCTGGATGATCCTCTGTTGGCGGCGGAGCTGCGGGATGATCACTACTCACACGACGGCATGGTGAAGAGTCAGTCGGAGCCAATAATGAGCCGAGCTCAGCCCCAGCCTGACACGCTCAGCGTGAGGGAGCGACGAGACATGGTTATTGTTGGTGACTGCCACACTTCCTCATCCTCTGGTGACAAAGGTCAGTTGCAATAGAATGCCATTTTCAATTATTGAAACATTTAGGGATTGGAAAATAAATTCCTTGATCCTTCAATACTCCTGGATTCTTAATATATAATCAATAATCTAGAATCAATTAAATATCTTTATTGCTGTTAATATTGGTATGTTAAGTTTAGTTTTGTTTCATGTGCACATTTTCAAACTTCAGATACAAACAAATCTTATTCTTGTACATCCCACAGGTTTTGCTATTATCGCACATAGAGCAATGATAGCCATAGTGCCCGCCATTTCAACATTCCTTATCACTAACTGGCATGCCATGTCTTGTACGTTTGTACCGTACTTTCATACCCTTTTATATCACAACTGCGTAATGGCACTCCCTTTTCAAAAGCTTACAAAAGAATTGTTAAAAAACACATGTAACAACTGCACCATCTTTTGAGTGACAGAAGAATGCCAGCTCGTAAACGTACCTTTCATTTTTTGTGAACATGGCATGTGTGCGTGCACCATGTGAACAACTGATGATGTACACTAATGTCAAAACTGAATGCCTGTGAGTTGTGAGAGTATTGATTGTATGCCATGTTTGTTGTTTAAACAAACACTGTGATAATTTTGCCTTAGAAGCAAATTTTTGAAATTCTGTTACTAATCATGAAATATTTTACAAGCATGCAGATAATACAAGTAATGGTGTGTTTGCTTATTTGTGTGATAGTGTGTACCTTACTACTGTTTTCAACATGCATGTACCTAATTATTTTCACATGACTGTTGTGCGATCAACTGTACAATATATGTACAGCGAACCCCAGATTTAACGACATCGGATCTAACGACATAATTTCCAGCAGGGTGGCGAGCGACCGGGAAAACCGGGAAAAGTCAGGGAATTTAAAACGTGTGGAGAAGTCAGGGAAAAGTTAGGGAATTCTCTAAAAAAACCTATAATTTCAAAATTTGGTAAACGAACATTTCCGCGAACACAACGTACCATTTTTGTGGTTCATATACCAATTTTATAGTTCCGTAATGTCTTTTCATACCTATATTGTAGTTGTGTGGAACAGTGAATTTGACACGTGGTACCAGTTTTTCGTCTCAAATACGATTTTTTTGGCGTTTTGTACCAGAATTTTCAGTGGTTCCCGCCAGTGTTGCCAGACCAATGGTTTCTCTGAATATGTGTTGTGATGTTTTCAAGTTTCCACAGTGGTAAAAAATTATTCTCTCGTGGTGTTTCTTGTGTACTGTTTGCAAAATGCCGTAAATTTTAATGAATTTTTGTTAATAATGTGGGTTTTAAGCAGTCGTGTTATTCCCCGAGAGTTCATAGTAGAAATTGAAGGCGTGGACTTGGCAACATAGGATTCTCGGTTCGCTTTTGTTCTTACCATGCGGCATGCTGATACGTTCGTTAATCGTTGTTTATTGTTTACTTGGCGTAGCACGAATATTTTCTTCTATGGTTCGTGTGAGTATTAATATCTTCTGATCATGTCTGAAATTCGTGGATTTACATTTAAATTGTATTTTATCTACTGTACTGCGTAATGGAGGAACACACCTGAACTTTTTGGCTCGTGCAGTGACAAAGGTGTGTTAAAAAGTTACAGCATACGTGATCTCGTGTTTATGAAAATGTTTCTGGAAATGTATTTTTAAATGAGTGTTACTTCCACAACGTAATTAATTTTGGGAAAACAGTCATGACAGGAAGAAAGAGACTGTATTGGTTAACCGATCCTACTACTATTAAATGAATCGCGAAGATCCTGGTGATAACTCTGCAAGGTGCAATTCGTGCAACGTTAATTTTCTTTAAGCAACATGGGCCGGCGTTCCGTTATGAGCCAAATTGAAGGCAGAAAACCCTAAGTAGGCTGGGAGTTTAAACTGTGAAGATAGGCCTAGATGCTTTTTTCAAATCTGTACCTTGTGAAACAACAATGTTTCCAGATTAGTGTCACAGCAAAGAAACTTTAGTTACAGCAGTATAAGATAGGTTTTGTATCACATTTGGTCTTGCGTCGTATTTCATGGATGAAATGAGTTAATTGCTACAGGGGAAAAAGTTGTAGTTTGTTTCGACGAATCATTGAACAAAGTTTCTCAAAAACTTCAAGTGCACATTACAGTATATTTTTGGGTTTCAAAGAGCGATGGTGTAGTGACCAGGTATTACACATCTGTTTTTAGACAACTTATTAAATGCTTTTAATTCTGGTATCGAGAACTTCTCCATAACTTCACAACAACAGCATTTTAAAAGTGGAAAGTGAATTGCCATAAGTGAAAATTATTGTATTTGAATATTCATAGGACTTTGTTGCTTTGCAAATAATGACGATATAATAGAATTTCTGCAAGGTGAAGTTATTTTGATTAGTAGTGTTGTGAAGTGTTCAGCCACTTCCCCAGCTTGTTTAAATATTTATAAAGTGTTTTTATTTTCTTATTTAAATTTATATGTAAATCTTTCTTAACAGGCTATATACATTTTCAGGGTGAGTTTGTCAGGTGTCCGGTGTGATACAACAGAATTCAATAACTTAGTAATTGGGAACATATTAATTTAAATTCATCATTTCAAAATTTTAATATTAAAATAGTCAAGGAATTTTAAAGTAGAGTCATTTGATTATTTTCCTGGCTTGTTTGGTTTCAAATTGACCACAGTAAAATTTTAATTATTTTTGTTGATATAACTTTTTCTTGTATTTTGACCAATTTTTGAGTTTTGGCAATTTTAGCTTATTATTAAATTTTCCCTGGTGAAGTGAGTAACTTCAGCTGTTGCAAGCTTCTCCAGGCTGTAGGATTTCTGGCGCTGACGTTGTGGTTGATCGCTTGCTTCATGGAATTCTCTCCATGACGTAGGTTATTGACGCACGTAGGTCAGCCATCACAGGGGTTTGCTTAGGGTATTGCGCCGCGAAAGTAGTTACACTGTTGCGCACTTTTTGTCCCCAATTATTATATTTGTGTGGATAAACAATTTTATTTCAATGTAAAAACTATATATTCAAATTTTGGAATAGTTTGTTATGGGTTTAAATGTCATTTTACTGCTTTTGGGGGAATTGGAGTCTGTTGTATCACTCCGCCGAGGGATACCTTAGCTACCATGAGCGTCCATGATTTAACAGTTGTGCAGTGATGGCGTGAGAGGAAGGACGTGTGTCGGGCAGATGGGGGAGAAAGTCTCGAGGACGTTGGCGTGACTAAAAGGGACATAGACCGGGCCGAGTTTATTCGTTATAGATATTCCTTTCTTTTTCCGTCAGTTTGTTTCCTTTTTTTACTTAGTTAATAACTGGGTAGAACTTGACCCATACGACAAGTCGGACGGAAGATTCATGGTAGCTAAGCGTCTGTCGAAAAGTGAATTTAAATGCAAATTGCAATACTGAACGGTACCGCATATTATGAAATGTAATGCACCTATAGAAATAAATATAACTACTGACGAATCTTGAGTATCTCACTTCAAGTTAAAACCTGGCTGATGGTGTAGAAAAGCTAATCAAACTGAGCTATCCGGCGCACTTCACATAACATAACCTCGGCGCCCACTACAGTGACTACAATAACAATAGACCACAGCAACACGCAGCAGACGCAGGACGCGTCACAACATTGTCGCCGCGAACAGGGACCGAGGGAACCCAAGTACCTCGGGGGCCCAGGACCCTTGGAACAACGAGCCACGACTTCGCGGAAACAACTATCATCGGCAGCACCAGACAACGGCCAGCGGCAGTCGGGAAGGTACAGTTCACCCAGGGAAAAAATGGAACTCAGGTCAGTGTCGCTTAAGGAACAGAATTTTAGTGTGGAGGACATTCTCAAGATTGTTTTGTTGTTTTGTTGTGGTCTAACTAATGAGACGGTAATTTTTGTTTGTTGTCCTTGCAAACAACAAAATGTAAGGTTAGGTTTGGGGTAGGCTTAGGCCTACATATATCAGAGCTGCTAGTGAGCAATTATAAGTGTAACATGGCTAATCAGGACGTGGCAGATTTGTTTAGGAGTATGTTTGCAGCCTACAACAGAACATTAGAAGATTTTAGTACAAGGTGGAAAAGTGATTTGGAAAAAGTAAACAAGTTATATAGTGGTAATCCTGAAGTTAATGAGGTAGAGGTGAATCAAGACATTTTCGAAAGTGAAACAGTATTAGTACAAGTAGGCCTAAGGATAGAGAAGGTAAATACGGTGCAGAAAGGTGACCTTGCGGTAGAAGAAGTCAATGTTGAAAGTAAAGGTTTGGTAAACAGTGAAGGTATTAGTGATGTTGCAGTAGAGAGTATTTCAGCAAAGAGTAAAGTAAGTGATAATGTTGTTGAAGGATCAAAGGAGACTGAGAGTTCAGCAAATTTGGCAAGTGGGACAGAAGTTGTCGAGGGTAAGGTGAGGCCTACCAACAGTAGCTTGGTTGGTAACAGTTTGTTGAGGCTGCAAAGAGTGGAGATGGACAGAACCTTTCAATGGGCAGGGGCAGCAGATCAAGATGTTGTAGGAAGGGTGAGGAATGTTGAACAGTGGGGGGTGCAAGTGTGGCACCAAGGTAAAGTAAGGTTTAAGAGTCAAGATGAACTGGGGGGTGGTGCAGAGAGCTGTTGGGTAGGAGTGGTACAGAGGACAGTACTATACAAAGAAGTTAGAGATCAGGGAAGTGTTGTGAAGTGGGGGGTGCAGGATTGGTTGAGAGGAAAGGTGAAGCTCAAGGAAGTCGGTGAGATGTGGCAAGGAAAATCGAGTGTGAGATTGTGGGACCTGCTGAAGCGCAGAGTATGAGTGTGTAAACAAAAAGAGATTTGTGGAGAGGGAATGTTTTTTTTTGTGTTATGGAGTTAAATAAATAATTAATTTTGTTGTCATTTTAAATCAATATTTTTTTGTTTAGGTTATGTTTAAGTAAGTCTGTAGAGTATAATTGTGCAAATAGTTATTTAGTCGAGAGATACTTTCAAGTAGTAGCTGTATGGAACAAAAAAAATCGAATAAGTTTAGGCAGTATGCCAAGGATTGAAATAATTTGTACTAGTTAAGTGTAATTCTAATTTTTTTATCAATCAGTATTTGCTGAAGCCTTACATTGGGTAAATGTTGTGTCATGTGACTTTTTCTTCTGTTTGTTGGTGTTAGGCTAGTGTTTGTCTGATCGTAACTGCAGTGGTTTTTGTTGTGAAGCCTTAATAATAATTTTGGGTGTTAATTTTTTTATTATGAATAACTGTTAGGAGACTGCACCATGCTCGGCATAAATTGAAATTATTAATATGTCTTCTTTATGAAAATCAAAACAACTCATCAGAAATTTATATAATGTATTCTTTAAGTGCAGTGACGAGTTATGAAAGAGTAGTTTTGTTTTTATGTACTAATTATATAATTTTGAAATGTTGTTCTGTTTTCACAAAATAATTCTGAATGCCACCAGAGCTTTAATAAAATAAGATTAATACCCTAGTGGGATTTTATTTGAACAATATGTGCACTGAAAATCAAGTAACTTGTGTAGTGGATAAGTATATATTTTGTTTACCCTTTGGTTGAATGATGTATTTTTTTTTTTTTTTAATGAATGGCAGTACCTCTGTGAGTTGGAAACTAACCCTTTAGCCTAACATTGAGTTGGAGATGTAAATTAATATATTGGATTTGAGGTGGGTATTTGTTAGCAGACCTGAGCTTAGTAATTTTTGAAGTGGAGTACTAGTTTTGACCTTAACTTGAAATACAATTTATACTTTGTGTTGCTGAATTAAATTTCAAAACTGAAGGAAATGTCTGTTGTATAGCAGCAAGTCTAAAAGTCTGGTTTTGTTTTGTAAAATCTTTATGACTTTTGCACCAGAAAGAGGTTGTACGTTTAGTTGTTTACCTTTGAGTGGCCGTCCATGGCCAGAGCTTAAAGAGAAGGGAGTGCTGCGATCAAGGTGATAGGCATGTGGGTGAAGCGTAATATGTGATGTAATTTTTTTTTTATTGTTAGGGAGCCTCGTCGTCGTTCCAAAAGGTTGTACCCTAAATGTGTTTGTAGTATGTAGCCTCGTCGTTGTACCAAAAGGCATGATGATTGTGTGTAGTTATGATGTTTGCCTCGTCGTTGTACCAATAGGCAGTATAATTGTTTGTATTTGTGAGGTTTATCATCGTCGTTATAAAATGTATTATGTGGGTTAAATTTATGGTGTTTGCCTCGTCGTTGGTCCAAAAGGCATGATGATGATCAAAATGGTGTGAAGTCTGTGTTTTGTTGGGCAGCCTCCCCGTAAGCAGTTTAAACCTATTGTCTTAAACAAGTGCATTTTGTCAGGTATTTGAAAATATTTTGTGATGTTATAAGTTTGGTAAAATGATTTTATTTAAGAAACTTTTGGGTATGCCTACATGTAAACAATGTCCTGTTGTAAGGAAAGAAAAAGCAAATATGTTTAGGGTTGTGTAATTGAATTACTTATAATTTTGTGCCAGATTGAATCAAATTTGTAATCATGTATTTTGGAAGGTAAGTGCAGGCTCAAGGATATCTGACTATCCACTACATGTAATAATTTAAATGTTTCTATCTAGTTTTTTTTTTGCTTTGGTGGTATTTCAGTGTGTGCTATAGCAACCAATTAGTTCTGAAGTTATGCTAGAAATTTTATATGTTTGTCTTTGTTTATTAGAGAAAAGAAATATTGTCGATATATTGTCAGTGTTTGGTATAATGGTGATTAATGTTGAGATATTGTGATTGATATTTAGTAATTCTGCTTCATGGTGAGATGTCTTTGTGCTGAAGTATGTATAAATTAATCTTCAGTTGTTTTTGTGTTACAAAAAAACTTCATATTAATTGGGGGGTTGTGAAGTGTTCAGTCACTTCCCCAGCTTGTTTAAATATTTATAAAGTGTTTTTATTTTCTTATTTAAATTTATATGTAAATCTTTCTTAACAGGCTATATACATTTTCAGGGTGAGTTTGTCAGGTGTCCGGTGTGATACAACAGAATTCAATAACTTAGTAATTGGGGACATATTAATTTAAATTCATCATTTCAAAATTTTAATATTAAAATAGTCAAGGAATTTTAAAGTAGAGTCATTTGATTATGTTCCTGGCTTGTTTGGTTTCAAATTGACCACAGTAAAATTTTAATTATTTTTGTTGATATAACTTTTTCTTGTATTTTGACCAATTTTTGAGTTTTGGCAATTTTAGCTTATTATTAAATTCTCCCTGGTGAAGTGAGTAACTTCAGGTGTTGCAAGCTTCTCCAGGCTGTAGGATTTCTGGCGCCGACGTTGTGGTTGATCGCTTGCTTCATGGAATTCTCTCCATGACGTAGGTTATTGACGCACGTAGGTCAGCCATCACAGGGGGTTGCTTAAGCTGGTTTTACACGACGCAATGTGCATGCAATTTCCACGCAATATGCTAATATTGCATTGCAGCTCAGACACACAATTCTCGGAACCTCACATGCAATGCAAGCGGCGGTGCAATCTCGGCAAATAGAACATGCTCTATATTTCGATGCAAGTTGCGTGGAACAAGCAATGTGATTGGCCATTCTCTGAAGTAAATGTATGCAAGTAGTTGTGAGTATATACAAAAACAACAAACACCATACAAACATGGAATTGACACCAGAGTGTTTTTTTTTTGCAGTTTTTGGATGAATACAAAATAATGTCCAGCACACTATAATACAAAATTACTAAATTATCACAACATTATTAAAGGCGGTGGCCGCGTCTGTATTGGAAGTCCGGGAAAAGACTACTGTGCCACTGAAGAGATAAAAAACCAAGTTCCTACATGGTTCACAATTATTTTAATTTTCACCAGATAACATTTCCATCACGGCAAGTGTAGCCTACATCGTGTGCTTTTCGGTTATCCATTTGTTCTAAACTTTTGGCGGGAAAAAACAAATTGCATGTATATTGCTTGGGGAAATTGTGCTGTGTAAATGGCCTATGAGAGATTGCATGCAATTATTGCACGAGTGATTGCGTGCAAGGAGTTGTGCGAGAAATAAATTGCGTCGTGTAAAACCAGCTTTAGGGTATTGCGCCGCGAAAGTAGTTCCACTGTTGCACACTTTTTGTCCCCAATTATTATATTTGTGTGGATAAACAATTTTATTTCAATGTAAAAACTATACTATATTCAAATGTTGGAATCGTTTGTTATGGGTTTAAATGTCATTTTACTGCTTTTGGGGGAATTGGAGTCTGTTGTATCACTCCGCCGAGGGATACCTTAGCTACCATGAGCGTCCATGATTTAACAGTCGTGCAGTGATGGCGTGAGAGGAAGGACGTGTGTCGGGCAGATGGGAGAGAAAGTCTCGAGGACGTTGGCGTGACTAAAAGGGACATAGACCGGGCCGAGTTTATTCGTTATAGATATTCCTTTCTTTTTCCGTCAGTTTGTTTCCTTTTTTTACTTAGTTAATAACTGGGTAGAACTTGACCCATACAACAAGTCGGACGGAAGATTCATGGTAGCTAAGCGTCTGTCGAAAAGTGAATTTAAATGCAAATTGCAATACTGAACGGTACCGCATATTATGAAATGTAATGCACCTATAGAAATAAATATAACTACTGACGAATCTTGAGTATCTCACTTCAAGTTAAAACCTGGCTGATGGTGTAGGAAAACTAATCAAACTGAGCTATCCGGCGCACTTCACATAACATAACCTCAACGCCCACTACAGTGACTACAATAACAATAGACCACAGCAACACGCAGCAGACGCAGGATGCGTCACAGTGTTCAACTTCACAAAAAAAGGTAAATATTAAGTATCACTACTTATCGTGTACTTGCCAAACTATTGATTTAGACACATAGTTTATTATGAAAAAATGTTTCTACAGACATAAGTAGTCCTACGTAATTTGTTTGTTAGGTTATGTTAGTTTAAGTTAAATTAGGTTACAAATATTAAATTAGGTCAGGATTAGGTTCCTTAATTCAAACTAGGCATCCTAAAAAAATTTTACGTAATGGTTTTAGAGACATTAGACGTACATAGTCCTACATAAAAAATTTGTTACCTAACATAACAAAAAGTTTTTTTACGTAGCACTACTTATAACATCCCTAGAAACAGTTTTCATAAATAAACTATACATACTGTATGTCTAAAATCAATAATTTGGCAGCTACACAATGAATAGCGATTCTTAATATGCACCCAAATAAAAATTTTGTCGCGATTATTATACAACCTGGTTAATTTTATTGATATTTGTTGGTCAGGGAAATAAGAGCAGCTGACTTGGAAAAGTCAGGGAATTTTTTTTATAGGTTTTGCCAGTCACCCTGTCCAGGAACCAAGGAAAAATTTAAATAGATCGCAGTGAAACGTTAATTAAAAATAATTATGCATACATTAAAAAATAACATAATGCAGTTATCATAAATTAGTGATATGCAGCTGTGAAACAAAAAAAACTATTTAAAAATGCTAGAAACTTCCGCTGGAATATAGTTGAAGTGCACGCCGGGTGCGTAGGCCGCCCGCGCAACACCGACATATTAGAAACCTGATGACTAACGCTGCCTTATCACCTAATACTCCCCCTCACTTCTCCATGCTCCATCCTGCCTGAACTTCCCTCTCACACTCCTCCACATGTCCTTATCTCAGCTGTGCAATTCGATACGTGGCGTGGCATAGCAATGGTAATTTACAACCTTTTTTGAGGAACTGTGAAAAATTTGAGTCAAAAAATGGAAAATTTAAGGAAAATCGTCCGTGTTGCAATTTCCTTTGTGAGTGCTGTGCTGTAAGAAATACGCCGCTAAACATAGATAAAATCCCTCCAAGCCAGTCAATAAACATTCATTCCCCCCCCCCCCTTCTCCCCAC
>PNEQ01004451.1:0-40567 GCA_003012365.1 Medauroidea extradentata | reverse complement strand
GTATTGCTTCTCTATTTTTTATTATGTCGGCAATCTGAGTTTTCCCCACGCCGAACTTCGCAGCAGCGTCACGGACGCTTAATTTTTCTTATTAATGCATCCTAATCACAGCTAATTTATCCTCTAATAAAGTTAAACGTTTACGCTTCTGAGACATTTCACACAAAATAAGTCACTCGATTACGACTGCTACACTATTGCGTGAAGTGCATGAAAAGAAGAGTAAACAATGACTAAGTGCTACAACACGTCGCATGCGTGTGTGGTGGGAGGATCGAGTTACACGGCAGCTGCGCGCGTGCGTGTGTGTGTGGAGGGTCGAGATAACGCGAGGCTACGCGCTACCTGCTTACAAGGGGTGTACAAATCGCACTTTCTTAGTTACGACTCGCTGCCGAAACATTCATTGAAGCTGCTTTGCAACTGTTTTCGCGCCCCTTTTATGCGCATTTTGTCCGTTATTCACTACTTATTATGTGTCCGCGTCCGTTAATAAGAATGTCCGTTATTTGGAGAGTATTTCTCCATAAGGCTCCATGTTAATCTGCCGGTGATTGGAAAAATGTCCGTTTTTCGGAAGTGTCCGCTATTCGGAAGTGTCCGCTAAGGGAAGTTTCACTGTACTTATACGATAATGGTGACAGGCTGTAACAGTTCTTGCGCAGTAAAAAAACACTCAATGGCTGTACGGAAAGGTTTTAAAATCGTTGCCGTATACATTCACGTAAATAATACGAGTTGTTCTGTTGTGGTCTGAATGTGCTTTGCGCTAGACAAGCAGGATGAATCACGCGCACACGAGCTGCCCGGAGGCAAGCCAAGGCCAGCAGCCCGACCACTCCCCTCCGCCATCATACACTACCAGACCGAGCGCGCCGCTCTGCCACGCACGTCATGGTGGGGGATTGTGGGGTACTATTTTATTTGGAAGACACCTTTTCGTCGTACTAAAATTTAATTTCAATGAAAACTTTTTTTAAGATGGCAATTGTTCTACATAAATTTTAAGAAAAAAAAAACACTTATTTTTTTTTTGGGGGGGGGGGGGGTCAAATTTAGTTACCTCGGGACTAATGACATCGGCGATCTAACGACACAATTTCGTGGCACCGTTCGATGCTGTTAGATCGAGGGTTTACTGTATATTTATGTGCGGTTTACTGTACAACTTTTATCATGTCCGAGAATAATCTGTCCAATTTCATGGTCATTATTTATGATTTCCAGTTGTAATCATAAACTAGCTTTTTAGTAAGCATACAAAACATCACCACTTGTACACACAACACTAATTTAGCAATTTTGAAATGTGGTTACTTTTACTCATAGGTACATATATTTTTATGTTTTAATGCAATATTATGGCCATAATATTATGTGATATCTGTAAGAAACTCACTTTAAGTGCACACTTTTGTCTTAGCTTGTTACAAACACTTCAGATTAGTAGGTTCTTTATGTTTATTATGTGCATTTTAATATGTATGGTGTGTTGAATAGTTGTTATTAAGTTTCCAACAAATGCCTTTTTAGTGTAAGCAATAAGCATATAATCAGTAGGAATCAATAATTAACATAAGAATTGATAATTGGTGTCAAATTAAAAATTTTGAAAATTTCCCAGCCCTAGAAAAATTTAAGAAAATTCAAAGATGGACATTATTACTAAGAAACATTTTTTTTAGCAACTATATAAAATATACATTTATGCATAGCAACTGTAGACTAAAACAGTATTTTTCATAAGAATGCATGGTTTTTGGACATAGACCATTGCTTATGTATTTTTGATAAAACCTATGAAACATTGAACATGCAAACGTTTAAGACAATAAGACAGTTGATTGTGAAGAACTGATGTACTTGATGCAAACAAATTTAATTTGTGTATCTAGTTGAACTGCAACAGAACAGACACACACACGTAAACGAAAAAGAGACAGAAAGAAACACCGAGTGTAAAATTATAATAACAGACAACAGTTGACAACATACAAACTAATTATAAGACAACAGACGACACAGCAGTCCGTAAGGATGCCAAGAAATTCAGAATTGGAAATTCAGTCATACATGCTACAATACACCAACAGAACAGACAGACGACAACAAACACTGAATGTAAAAATACAATGGAAATTGACATGGACAACCGTGAACAGCACACAAATGACTATAAGACAACAGACAACACAGGTTTCATTTTAATCAACGAATAAAGCTGTGTTTCAGGAATTGACAATTATTCCCATCTGCAGGCTTCAGGCACAAGTGTTCAGAAACCAGAGTACGAATGAAGTTGACAGAAACTCTGGTGTTTCTGACCAGTTCTCAAAAAGCCTCATAAATGCAGTTGGAACTACAGTACCATGAATTTTGTGTAACCATGCGCAATTTAACAATTTTCCTGTTTTCCATGCACCAATTCCTTAAGTGGAGTACTCGACTGGCACATGGACAGCGTTGCAGCGTGTCACACGTATTCTTTTTTACGCGAAACCGCTTAACTTATTCATATTATGTTTATCTACGAAAAGAACTCGCACTTGAAACTATGTATGCTTTGTATGTTTTCAAAAATTCAGCACGCTTGGTCAGAAACATGATTTTCGGGCCTCTTAGAATGGCTAAAAACTGTTTTTTTTTAAACTGTTGTAACTCCGAAGATATTACTTGAACTCGTAAAGTACAAAGTGAGAGGCGTGCGTTGGTCTTTCCTTCATACTATTCAAAAATAAAATGTTGTCACCGCTTGAAGTTTCTTGGGAAAAAGACTACAATGAAAACCTTGCACACCAGTTTGCAGTTTGGGGCGCTCTGAATAGAGGTAATACACTTCTCATCAAGCATGGGACACTGGCTCTTATCGCTACTCTGTTCTCGCACGTCAAAGGTGGAAATTCGACCCTGGCGAAGACTCTTGAGAGTTGTATAGTTACATATGTCAACAAATGCTTCAGCTGCTAAATATAATCTACTATATAGTCAGACAAAAAAAATTGCCAAGGCTCACATAGTATTCTGGCATGATGCTGCCTTTATTTTCTCACCCCCCCCCTTTATGCCTTACATACATTAACACTTCTCAACATCACACATACACAAGCACAGAATGGACTGGGGCCTGAGTCTCTTTCATCGAGCAACTGTAGGCTGCCTGAATTATTTATGTACAGTAGAACCCGGATTTAACAAAATGCCATGGGATCCGAAAATGTTTATCTAAATAGATGTTTCGTTAAATCAGACTTCACCCCCACCCCTCCCAAAGTTCAATCCTCGGGCATGTTTCGTCGAAATTTAACGTAATTTTAAAAAGGTATATTGGCTCAAAACAATAACAAAACGCATTTACCGCAATAGGTAAGCCACAGCCATGAAAAGAAAAAAAATTGGCGAAAAAAATTCCAGTGGAATGCTTGGCGAGCATGCGCATGATGAGGTAGGCCGTCTTTGCGCGCGCTATCAACACGTGACGACTAACACCGCCGAGCCATCAATATTTCCGTCTCTCTCTGGCCCGCTCCACCTACAAAATATTAAGGAAAATCCCATCCAAAAAAAAAAAAAGAATTAAAAGTTTGCAAGGCAACTGTAAAATAATAATTAAATATACGCGGCGGTGGCCATTGAAGTTTGTACACAACCGTGCTCGTGAAACAAACTCGTGTTGGTCTGCTCGGTAAAAATGCTTTGCACTCGAGCATTGTTTAAGCATCAGTGGAACAAATTATTTACGTTTACGGTAATGAATCGTTGTAAAAAGTCTGCATAAATAATATTATTTATTTTTTTATAAACTCGCTTGTTTTATCACGAGACGCGAGTGTAAATAATCACGCTGCACACTACTGCATTCTATTGGTAATAGAAAGAATTAATCCATAGAGCACGCAGCACTACAGAGCATTCTAACGGAGATGTGAAGCACTATCTGTGAATTAGTTCGCTTGTTATGCAACACAGCGTTGTTCGCTCGGCCGCGCCCGCGTATCTCAAAATTATTCCCGCAGCCAAAGTTTTCAACGAATTAAAAAAAAAAATTTTTTCCCGACTGATGGTTTAAGCTTTTCTACGGAGAAATAAGTATACACGGCGGTCGGTGCTAGTATATTTAAAGGACATAACCTACGATTAATATTCAATTTTTTCGAAGTCAGTTGGTTATTTAATACATTTTTTTGTTACTTTTTGAAGGTTCCTAAAAATTCTTTTGTGTGATCGCCGTTTTCGTTATTCCCGAGCTTGTTAAATCGGGGCTCTACTGTAGTATGTGGTGTAGGTGACAGTAAAGCAACTATAGAACTTCATGTTCATTTGTATCACTGCAGGCTTCTGATCATGCAGGAAAATAACAATTCTTACAGTAAATCATAGTAGATGTCGAGCCACTTAGCCAGTTGTCATTATGTTCAAGTTACTGTATTTATATACGTACATATTCTGACGGTGAGGAGTTCACACTTTTTTGATCAAATTTTGTGAAAATTGTCACATTTGAAACAAATTTTGTTGTTTCAAGTAATTTTGTCATGTTACTGTTGTTTCTGATGTTACAAACAATAAATTAATTTTTTTTTTAATGTGTAATTTTTAATTCAACATTGTAAATCAGTTTGTATGTTAACCTCTTCATTTTCAGTATTAAATAAAATTCTTCAGAAAAAGTTGTATGATTAAAATGCAATTAGTTAGTAATTCATTAGCTTATTGACATTTATTACATTTTTAGCTGTGGAGAATTTCATTACCAACATTTCACATTTTCAGATGGAAAGACATATCATTGTTATAAATCATACATTTGACTTTGGCATGTGTGTCAGTGTCATCAAACAAAGCTGACATGTAAAATGTTGTCACTATTGTCAGTTTTACATGTGTAATTAAGTAATTTGTTGAAACTACTTGAAGTAATGTACCTTGCTAGTGTTTATTTCACTAACAGGATAAGAATAAACTATTATGCTGGATACTGGTTTTCCAGGACTTTCAGACAGGCCAGAGAGCTAAGAAACCGTCATAGGCCACATTGCACACGTTCTTCAACAAATGTCCAGCATTTGGAGCAAGCAAACCTTGTGATGGGCCGGATATTCACACAATTAACCAGTGACTGTTTTCAAGCACCTACTAGGAAAAGATGGTTATTTTATCAGACAAACAATAATGTATATGATCAAATTTGCCATCTCTATCATCTCATATTCTTTCACAGCTCAGTAAAAAGCACCAAGGGGAAGTTGAGGAAAACAAGAAGAAATTGATCTCAGTCTTGAAAAAGGTCATATTTCTTAGAATCCAGAACATTCCTTTAAGAGGACACAGAGATAACTGGGATATTCTGCAGAACCAACTGCTTCAGCTGAAAATCTAAATGAGGGAAACTTCCGAGAATTGATTCAGTTTCGTGTCGAAGCTGGAGATAAAACTCTTGAAAATCACCTGAATATATGCGAAGTATTCCTGCAAAACTTTTCAAAATTAACTGATCCATTGTGCAGAAGAAATTAATGAGAGCATTATTGGAACAGTTCTGGAAGCTAAGTAGTACAGTTGAGCCCCGCAACTACGACATCGGCTACTACAATAACAATGCAACTACAACATTATTGTCAATCCCCGCCAAAAAAAAAAAAAATTAAATTTTAGTAATTTATAAGGAATAAAATGGAAATAGTTAACATATCGCGAGCAGGATATATTATTTAAAATACTGTATGTTCATTAGAATTCAGCAATAACTAGAGGCCCGGAATTTTCACAAATGTGAAGTAACCGCGATAAAATGTGAGTCTGCTTTGTCTGCTATAAAATCCTAAATTCTCCGGGCGAGCACCTAGATCCTCGGCGGCTTGGCCGGGCATGTCAGACCGTTTCTCTTTCACTTGGGCCTAGGTCCTGTGTATGGTTGACAAGTGAGAGAAGAGACTTGCCAGACAGCACTAATATTGCCCGGACACTCACACAAAGGAGAGAGGAGTAAAAGAATACACATCTCACTCCCTCCCTCAGCCTCCTTGTACATAAAATCATTGTCAGCTAGCAACCCCTGACTAGAGAGAGAGAGAGAGAGATAAAATTGAGAAAAGCTACACTGCAGATGCCAGACACACTGTCCAGGTAGTCCCAAAATGCTTTCGCGCAACACAGATGACGACATGGCTATTTGGAGCAAGAACTGTGTGTTCTGACTGAATAGCGGTAGACATATGCAGTTTCTTCACTAAGAATAATTGCCGCCTGCTGTGCTATACCCGAGTCACAAACACAGGTATATGAGAAATGCCTGCCTGGGACTGGGAGATACAATAGCGCTGTCTCTCTTTCGCTCAAACACACACACACACTAAAATTACTCATGTTATCTCTGCTTAGCTTGCTACAGCTCCGATTTTACTGCCCTTGAGCTTTTTGAGATAAGCAGCAAGGATGGTGAAGGCGAATGAGAGGATGCATTACTGTCTACTGTGTTGGTGCGTCTGCTGGTCTGAGTGTCACCAACCTACGTGCTCACATAGTCAGCCGTTACTTTCTTGTTTTTGTCATTTAGTTTATTTGCAATTTCAACACTTTACATTACTTAAAAATTATAATTTAACCCACTACACGCACCCATAAATGTGAGTGAGAAGCAATATGTAAATGTTTGTGGGCTGGCTGTTGCATTTTTAAAGTATCGTACACACTGTATCAGGGGGAGGGTGGAACGGGGGTAAGACACCTTTTTTTTTTGTCTTGGGACGAGTCTGTTAGGACAGCTGAAGGGGAAGAAAGAAAAACTAAACCAAGAAAAAAATCACGAGTGGTGGGCTGTGTTTGAAAACGAGCATGCCTAACTTTAGCATTGCTTTTTAACTAACAGTCTGTCTAGATTTGATAGCGTTTGAACGTAGGTCCGGAATAAAATCACAAACTTGTGTACTTGCACAAAGTCAATGTGTACACATGCGCCCACTTCTGTTAGCTACTACTGAATATTGTCTTTGAACTTAACTTTGTGCCGCAGATAAACACAGTTCACAACTAGCGCATGAAAGTAAAGTAACTACCAATGTTGGCATGGCTCATTTTTGCTGGCAAACACACCTCATGTCCAACGGACAAGTGAACAATTACATTCACTTGCCCAAGCTCATTATTACCTGTCTTGGGCAAGCGCACAATTTATTCTACGCATGCCACAATGTGAAAGGGCATACAAATTCAACAGTGTATATCAAAGCCAGCAATTGTCTTAAAATTTTGCTGAGAAATATGTATACGTATTTGTTTCCTTCAAGTATCTTACCAAAAAAGTATTTTGATGGTGGTTTTGGTTTATTCACAGTAAACATTTGAAAATAACATAGCTATAACATGTTGAAACCACTTTACTCCCCATCAGGAATAGAATTATCATGAGAGCTCTCATGCTAAAAAAAGAAAGAAAGAATGCTACACTCATCAAACTGATTATGCCAAAAGTAATGCGACATTCACCTCAACTCTTTGACTTTTTGTGCCAGTGAGTTGTTTACATTTCAGAAATACATTTTTATTTTTTGGTGCATGCTAGAGCACTGCACTAACAATAACATGCTGCACGATACACAGTATCACATTTTGACAGGACAGTGAAACACTGTCTCCATCTTAGTTCTCGTGCTGTTAGCCATCACGTTTTTTCGACTGCGTACCTGGATCCCCGATGTTGTTCATCCGCTGCATGGCAGCTGCCGCCAAGTATGTCATGAGGAAGGATCTAGGCCCACACATTGTTACGCAACACTGCCTATACGCACCACAGCATTCATCACTCGCGCTGTTAAAATTTTTGGAAACTTGGTAACTATTATAGACTTGTCTGGTATCAATTTCTTCAGAAAAACCTATTAAGTGAAATCATTACAGTGGATTCTCTATCCACCGTTTCTCATGGGACTGACAAAAATTTTCAATACATGAGGGATTTCAATGGATGTGGTCTTAAAATACATTAAAATATAGAAATGGGGCCCCATAATGTGTTCCATGGATAAGCATATTTCAATCCATCAGGTTTCAATACATAGAGAATCCACTGTATTTATTTCTTGAAACTGGTCTGTTTTATGCTGGTGACAGTTTAACGCGAACTAAGACAAAAAAAGTTTTTTAAGGGGTAGAAATCGGGTAGTTCGGAAACGGCAACGCAACTACGACAAATTTCTCAGAAACCGTGGTTTGTCGTAGTAACGAGGTTCGACTGTACATACAGTATAATGTTTGATGGAACAACTGGTTGTGCTTATCAGTCACAAATGACATTCACTCTCTGTTATGTTTACAATGGTATCCTCTATGAAGATTTAATTGGGTATCTGAATCCCAGTAAGCAAAAGGAATGTAAAATTACAGCCAGTGAACAAGACTGTAATACAGGTACATCTGACGAAACTGATGACATAGAACTGTGTCTAGAAGACAAGGCACTGACTGGTGAAATACTACGGAAGCTTGCACTTTATGTATTAGAGAAGCACGGTATACCTAAGTAAAATTGTGTTGGTATTACCACAGATAGTTTTATTACAATGATTTCAGTAGCAAAAGGAGCGATTTCAGAAATGTTAAAGCAGTGTCCTCATGCAGGCCAATGCCATTGTCAGAACTATGCATTAAATCTGTCCATTGCAAAGTCTTCAAAAGTTATGTAACAAATTGTATAGGAATAATGGAATCAGTCATAGCTTTCTTCAGTGCAAGAAAATAGTTGGAAAACAGCTTGTTTGGCTATGCGAAACAAGATGGATTGAAAGCCATGAAAGTGTTGTGCAATTTCATTCTGTTCTCTCAAAAATTAATGCTGCTCTCATTCGAATGACAGAGTGGGATGAAAGAAAGCTTCTAAGGCATATACTCTTCATTTGGCAATTATAGACAGCTCATTCACTGTAACTTTGGTTTGCGTGGCAGATATTTTACCTCTTAACTCTACCTCTTAGTTGCCTCTTTCAAACCAAAAGCCTTGATGTATGTCCAAACTGCAAAAAATTCTGTCAATGACACACTCAGTGTTTAAGAAAAAAAGACAAGACTGTTACAAAGCATTCCATAGCATATTCACATAATCTGAGGAACGAGCATAATATTTCAGCAGCAATTTATCCATTCCAGGAAAAACTATAGTGCAAACTAAGAGAAACAATTACAATACCTATGATCCTGAGAAGTATTACAGACTTTCCGTATTCAATCAAGTTCTGGATCATATAATCAGCAGTATTAGGCAGAGGTTTCCCATATAAACAATCACCATTTATAATGTGCCAGTGCTGATTCCATCTCCACAAAGATTTCACCATCAGTAAAAATGCCACTGCCATTGAAAGAAACAGCAGAAAAATACCTGTATGCCTTAGGAGTTTGTTCACCAGTGCAGATGCTTCTGAGTGAATACCACCTGTGGACTTGTAAGTGGGCAAGAAAAAGAAGCGAAAGGAAGCAGTGTACCTTCTACTACTTTGGAAGCCTTGAATACGTATTATGACGAAAACATATATCCTTGCAGTAACACTCTTTTGACTATTTTGTATTCCCTTCCAGTGAATGTTGCTACAGCCAAGAGGTCATTTAGTACACCAACAAAGCAACAAGATCTACTGACTGGTCTTACCTTGATTTACATTCTTTGTGAAATTGTTGCTAAAACTAGACCTGCAAAAATAATTGAGAGATTTGCTAAGAAGAATCAACTAAAATGAAGCTGCATGTTTGATGTTTTTGTGTTACGCCATTACTTCTTAATGTATATGTAAAAATGCATTATCAAAAGGCCAGTCAGTGAAAATTTGTCTTAATATTATCACTAATGCTTTTGTGTGGTATTATCTGCATTTTATTACACTCAGTTATACCTGCCAAGGAACTGTATTATTATTGTTGTTATTATTATTATTATTATTAAAGGTAAATAGGGTAATTTGTTGTAAGTTATGTCACTAGATTTTTTGGTTCAAATTATATTCAATCATGATTTGTGTCCAATATTGTTAGCATGCAAAAACAAATTTTATACATATGTTTATGTTATGCTGTTATTGGAATTGTTCCTGTTTAACTTGTGTAAATATTGTTCCTATATCTTTGTTCAAAGTAATTTGTTATGCATGTTTTTCACTTCACATATTTTGTGTATACAGTACTTATTATTTAAATTACTTTTACAATGTATATAATTTTCTCTCGCAAAATTTTTATTCAAAAAAATAAGCATGAGATTTAAAGAAATGTACAGTTAAATTGATCAAAGTTTCTGTGATTTGTTCAAGTTAGAACATACAAGTAATTAATATTGTCAAACTCCTAAATTTTTTTCTGTCAATGAAATTGTCTACATTTGCCTTTTATTTTGTATTAGTATGCTACTAAAAATATCATTAAAAGATTTTATTACTTCTTACAAGTATTATTACCGGTAAGTTGGGTTTTTATTGTATGTAGTCATTCTTGTATCTCTTTCTGTTGTCTTGATTAAAGAAATGTGTGCACACAGAATAAAATCTTGGAGTAAAAGTAATGGATTTCAATATGTTCTGTATTTGATTTACTTTTCTGTGGCATAATTTCCTTTGTGTATGTGTTTGTTTGTATGTGTGTGCGCACTTGCATGTTTGCACAGTGTGTTGTTTTGTGAGTGTGTGCATTGTGTTTGTGTGTGTGGTGCATTGTGTGTGTGCAGTGCATTGTGTTTGTGTGTGTGCAGTGCATTGTGTTTGTGTGTGTGCATTGTGTTTGTGTGTGTGCATTGTGTTGTGCATGTGTGTGTGGTGCATTCACACACTTTTAGCATTGAAGTCCTACACATAAATATTATCTACTTCTTTCACTTGGGTCCCCCCTCCCCTTAGTAAATCTCTGGATCCACCCCTGGGTACAATGTGAATTGTTCATCTAAAATACTAACTCCATTATGTGTAAAATCACAGTACCATTGGTTCTGTACCACCGCTTAGTAATGTAATTTAGTAACACCATCTGCTGCTGCCCGCAATAACTGGGTTTAGACATCAGAAAATGTTGAAGGTATTTTCTTTCATGATTGACATGTTTTTAAGTGGGCAGTGGTGGGTAAGCCACTTTGATGCTGCAGTGCCCCAAGGCGCTAGAGGTTTGTGGTGGTGGGTTAAATTGCTGAATAGGAGCAATGTGTTCCTCTAGAAGACCTTTTAATAGACTTGCATGACTAAGACATATGTTACAGCATGAGATTCAACAATAGTTACGAGATGAGACAACAAAACTGATTGAACAGGGCACTCTGTACTGTTGAGATATTAGGTTAGACATAAGGCGTTGCGAGTGGCAGTGGTAATGTGGTGATCATCTCTTTGATCCCCGAGAGGGTTACAATATTTCGTAGCCTCTTTAACAACACATTGCCCCACTTCCTCTATGCTAGGTATGTGAGTAAGGGTGGTCCACAGGTGAGGCACAGTAGGCCGGGCTGACTAGAAGAGCAAGGAGACTCCTCCTGTAGACTGCGAAGAGCTGGCGCTCCCAGGGAGAGTGGTGTCCCTTGGTAGGGCCAATGCTAGATGCTCTCCGTGCGAGCAGAGGAAGGGGGTTTCAGATTTCTTTACTTGAGGGGGTAAGATCTGTGTCCACTTATCTTTGTTAAAACTATTGTTTAAGCAGCTTCTTCTTTCGGTCAGAAATGAGAGCAGCCCGCTTGGTCACCTGGCGATTTACTGCGATAATTTCTTGAATGCGCCGATGCAGAAGTACAGGTCGTGGGAGAGTCTTTATGGGACTCAGCAATGGTAGTTGGATACGTTGCACCTCTTTCAAGATTTTACTAAGTCCCACCTGCTTGCGAGCTCGGGCCTGAGGGGCCGTTTGTTGCCAATACTGGGCACTAAGTTCGGGCAAGGTAGGCTCGGGGCCTGGTAATCTTTGAAGTTCCGGGATTAGACCGGCAGGATACAGCATTGGTTTAGCGACGAGAAGGCACCTTGCCTTAGCGGCCTGCTGTCGGGGGCTCTCCAAACTAAGAACTTCTTCCTGGGAGACATGGATCTCTAGCTCAGACATTGAAGTTTAAAAGAAAAGAATCGCATATGTTTCACTGGTATATTGAATAGTTAAGTTTTACACGAATTCAGAATAGCACTGTACAATTTCTTCACTGGTCACAAATTCCTCTGAACACTGATTCTACACTACGCCACTTATTTACAAAATTTACACCTGATTAACATAACACTGGCACTCTGCCACATGGATTTACTATTCGCGGGAGCCTTTTGACTACTAACTTCCGCTTTCCAGCAGATACTGTGGGTGCGCCTCGTGGCGGCCGACAACAACAGCGCAAGTGGGTGCATTACCAAAGTTACACGCACACTAGGGTATTGGACTCGCTACGTCGTTCCCAGACACTCGGGAGGTAGAGCAGGTTTGGGTAGGATGGCTTAGGTGGCAGGCTACCACCACAACCCGTAAGGTAAGGAGACAGAGCCTAGAGAACTCGGTAGGAGCCAAGCCCTAGGAATCACTGGTCTCTGGCTGGCGAGAAGTGCCTTTTATACCCATCCGAGGGTGTGGAAGTCCCGTTAGGCGGGTGGTTTCAAAATGGCAGCTCAGCCGCTGGAGCTGTCTGCTCTGCAGGATTACCAACACAAGAAAACATAATTTCGCTCGCCTCGTAAACAAAACACACTCTATAAAGTTTGTGCACGTAGCTTTGGCATCATGGCCGCGATGGTAAATAAATAAATATTACGTGATACAATTCTAAAAGGTAAGTGGGTACTTTGTACACAAAAATTATCACAGTAAAAATTGTACTGGATTCTACAACATGTGCAAACAGCGTAATAATATGTTCCTAACTCAAAATCGGCAACACGTGGTTACGTTAGACCTAACCTATAAATAACAAACACAAGGTAACCTAGAAGAGAATCCCCCGGACGGAAAAGCGAGGCTCCCGAAAAAAAAATCTATTGCTAATCCTTATCTAGGAAGAGAAAGACACAAGGTGCCGGGCATGCCTCAGGCCTTAATGCTTTATTGCCCAGCTATCTGTACAAAAGGAAAACAAGGTAAGTGACTTTACAATTTTTCTCTTAAGATGTAATAATTACTGGTTACAAAGTTCATCTCCCTCTTGAGATTTAAGGGTTTCTTCTGGTTGGTTGACTCACTCTGGAGTTGTTTGGAGGCCACTGGAATGGGCGCGGCTTCGTGGGGCGCAGGGTGGTCTCCTTGTAGCGCACCTGCTGCTGTGTAGGGTCCCCTCGGCAAGTCCGCCAAAGAGGGGTGCGGTTTCTGGAATCCAGCGGGTAGCTCTTGGCGACTGTGTCAGGGGGTGATAGGGAGCGTGCCCCTGGGTTGGCTGAGGTGGCGCCGGTAGCGCTCTGGTTGTGTTGGTGGAGACTATGGCGACCTTTGCTCGCCTGCTCGCTGGGTGGAGGCCCACTGGTCCTGATTAGGTGGCCCTCGTTTGGTGATGGTGCTTCGGCTGTGGCACCGAATTGGATGATGGCCTCTCTCGTGAGTTGGGCTGTTAGGCAGGAGGGAGTCTTGGAGAGACTAGGGCCGAATGGCCCATGCTGCCCGGCTTCTATGGGTGTTCGCCCATCTTCTCGGTTGGCGAGGAGTTTAGGCTGCATTTGGGAACTGCTTCTTCCTGGTTCCCCGGATGGGGTGGTGAGTGCTCCTCATGCTGTTGGAGGTCGTTCTGGTTGGACTCGGTGTTGGTAGCCTGGGAGGTGCTGGGTAGCTTCAGCTTGGAAGCTGTGCTGCCTTCTTGCTCCACGAAGGTGTGATCCCTCCACGGATTGGTTGGCTGAGATGGACACGACCGTGTCTGTTGCTGGAGCGGAGTTGTCTGCTGGGGTAATGGGTCGGTGGCAGCTTTAAGATCTGACCTGTAGACTTTCCTGAGTGTGCCGGCTGTGTTTTGGACCCAGTAGACTTGTGCTGTCCGTTGTGCTATCTTATATGGGCCTTCCCACCTGGGTGCTAATCTGGTGTGGAAGTGTAGACGTCGGTTGGAGAGGGTGTGTCCACAGCCAGACAGTCTGCCCTTCTTGTAATGTGTGACGGCCTTATTGCTCTTCTGGGGCTGGGTACTTCTGCTTGATGTAGGCAGTCTGGTTCTTATTGGCTTGGCGGATGCGTGAGGCTGCTGCTTGTTGCACTTCCTGGATAGCTGGAGCCTGGGTGGTGGGTTTCTTCCATTTCCATTCCCCGGGTCGGGAGAGGTTGGCTCCTAACAGCAGTTCACTCGGGAAAACCTTAAGAGCTTCGTTGGTGCGGGTGTGAAGATGGTACAGGATTGCTGGTAGAGCTTTAGCCCAGTGATGGTGATCTCGCTGTGTATGGAGACGTATACCTTTCTTCAGCTCCTAATTACAGCGCTCCATTAGGTTGGCTTGCGGGTGATAGGTGGGTGTGGTCCAGCGTTCCACTTCCCACCGAGCACAGGCTGTAGTCCACTGGTTGCTTGTAAACTGGGGTCCATTGTCGGACAGAATACTCTTGGAGTAGCCCCAGTATGAAAATACATCACTTTCCAATCTGTTGATGATCACTCCGGCGTCTGTACGAGTGAGTGGGAAGGCCTCGACCCACCGAGAGAAGAGGTCGGTGATGACGAGAAGGTGTGTTTTGCCAGACATGCTTTTTGGGTAAGGGACCATGAGGTCCAGGGCAATTTGTTCCCACAGTCTTGCTGGTCTCCTTGGGGTCCCTTTTGGTTGATAGGTGGCACTCGGCTTGAGGGTGGCGCAGGTCTGACAGTGAGAGACTATGTTGGGATGTCTCTCGTACTTCCTCGCCATGCGTAGCGTCTGTGGATTTGGGTCATAGTCTCGTTGGCTCCTGAGTGTCTGGCTAACTCGTGGTTGTGAAAGTAGTGGCAGTGTGATAGCCGGAGGGAATGTGGTACCAAGAGTTCCCAATCGCTGGCGTGGCTTGGTTTGATCCAGTCTTCCTTATAGAGTCCAGAGCGGCTGGAGAGCAGGTGGCGGACTTCTGGGTAGTTTTGCTAGGAAGGTATCGAGATTGTCGTTAAAGGCAATCTTCTGGAGCTTGTGGGTTACCGAACGGATACTCGCGAGGGATGGTTCTGGTGGCAGCACATTCTCCCAGTTGTGAAGATTTGAAGTTTCATAGGTGGGTTCTGGATACTTCGAGAGAGCATCTGGCAGTTGGTTATTTCGTCCAGATCAATATTCAGTTTTGAAATTAAACTCCTGGAGGCCTGGAGGAGCAGGATCCACCGAGAGAGTTTGGATTTCTTTGCGCGGAAGGTCTGTAACCATTTGAGGGCTCTGTTGTCAGTTCGTAACACATACGGGTGGTCTTCCAACAGGTGGCGGCACTTCCTGATTGCTCAGACTATCCCCAGACATTCTTGTTCATGGGTGTCGTAGCGTCACTCTGTGGGGCTGAGCTGTGTGCTTGCAAACCAGATGACCTTTCTGTGCTTGTCGGGGGTTTCCTAGAACAGGACGACGCCCAATCCGGTCTGGCTGGCATCTGTTTGGAGTATCAGGGGTGCTTGAAGATCTGGTCGGTGTAGTATAGGTAGTTCTTGGTATTAGGCCTTGAGGGCTTGGAAGGCTTGTTCTTCGGCAGGAACTGGCTTAGCTGCTTGCGGTTCCCGGAAGATTCGGCGCTCAGGATCTGGTGAACTTTCTGGGCTTGAGGCTGGTTTCCTTCGGGGGTGATGACGTGCGGAAGATATTCTATGGTTGTCTTCCCAAAGTGGCATTTACTGAGGCGAGCGGTTAGCCCATGTATCTGAAGTCGTTCCAATACTTGATGAAGGTGAGTTTGGTGTTGCTCCCAGTCGGAGGAGAAAATAATGACGTCGTCCAGGTAAGCGATATAGAAGCGCCCCAGGTAGTCGGCCATCACCGTGTTCATCAATCGTTGGTAAATGGCTGGGGCATTCTTGAGCCCGAAAGGCATGACGCGAAACTGGTACTGGTGTCCTTCTGGAGTAGAGAATGCCAATACCCACTCTGCATGTCAAGGGTTGAGAAAATTTTGGCTTCACCCAGACTTCTAAGGGTATTTGCTATATTGATGGCTGGAGGGGCGACTGAGAGAGTGATCTTGTTTAACGGAGAATAGTCAATGCAAAAATGGGTGTCTCCATCCATCTTCTTCACCAGGACTATGCGAGAATTGTAGGGCGAGTCGGCAGGCTCGATAATGCATTGCTGTAGCATGGCTCCTACTTGCTTGCGGATGATGGCTGGCTTGCCGGTGGTCGGGATGCTGGGTTTGCAGAAAATCGGCTTGTGGTCGCTTAGTTGAATGTCGTGCTCACTGGCTCTGATTTGCTTCAAGACTCCTCCCTCCTCCTGCTTGGAATGTAGGGGTATATTGGTTGAGGATGGTCAACAGCTGGTTCAGGTGAGGTTCGTTGAGCTGCGACTGTACGTCCTCGGCCGTGATGATCTGCATGGGCGGCTCAGAAGCTGGTGTGTCCCAGTGGAGCGTGTGTCACCGGGTTTTTCCTAGGTACACCTTCTTGTTGCCGCAGTCGATGATGCACTGTTCATTGGTTAACCAAGGCTGGCCCAGAATCATTTCTTCACTCAGCTCTTTGATCACGAAGAAATGAGTGTCGCTTGTCCCGTCGATCGTGGTGAGGGGGATGTTGATTTCCCCTTCTACTGGCAGGTACTCTTGCTGACGGGCTAGCTGAACAGTAAGTGTCGTAGGCTTCATGGTGCTTCTAGTTTCGGGAGTCAGGAATTGGATTTGGATGAAATTGGCAGTGGCGGCGGTGTCCAATGTGGCCAGTATTTCGTCTTGGGCTGTTTGCACCCATAAGCGTGGGAGGCAATGCAGTTGGGCAGTGGCCTTCAGGCCGTAGACCCTTTGTTGTGGTGTGCCGGGTTGGCAGGTCTGGTCTGTTTCCCGGCTATACCGTTAACCGATTGCTCCGTGCCTCGGTTTCACTACTGGCTGGTCCGGTGTCGCGCTTGCTGAGCGCGGTACACTTCACAGTCCCTGTGAAAGTGGTAGGAAGGGCAGTACCAGCAGCGTGGTAATGCAGGCTGTGGAGGGACGGCTTCATCTTCTCAGGGGGAGGCCTATGGCTCGTAAGCTTGACTGGTGCAGTGTGGCATGAAGATTGTCGAGGCGTCTGGTTGTCTAATTCGAGGGCTTTGGTGTGCTCGATCAATTCTTCTATGGTTGCGGGCTTCTGGTTGCGCAAGAAGGACCTGAAGGCTGGTTGCATCATTTCTAGGATGACTGGAATGCTGGCCTCTTCTTGGCTGTTTGGGTGCACCCGGTCATACATCTGGGCCTTGCGTCTGTTGATTACCTCAGCTCCGGAAAATCATGTAGTGAGTCTGTCTCGGAACTGGATCCATGAATTCACGTACTCTCCGTAGAGGTCCCACCAGGCATCGGCGTCGCCCTTGAGCTGAGGGTGCACATACTGTACCCAGTGTTTTTGTGGCATGCGGCTCATCTTCAGTTCTCTCAGACACTCGGGAGGTAAAGCAGGTTTGGGTAAGAGGGCTTAGGTGGCAGGCTACCGCCACAACCCGTAAGGTAAGGGGAAAGTGCCTAGAGAACTCAGTAGGAGCCGAGCCCTAGGAATCACTGAGCTCTGGCTGGGGAGAAGCGCCTTTTATACCCGTCCGAGGGAGTGGAAGTCCCGTTAGGCGGGTGGTTTCAAAATGGCAGCTCAGCCGCTGGAGCTGTCGGCTCTGCAGGGTTACCAACACAAGAAAAAATAGTTTCGCTCACCTCGTAAACAAAACACACTCACTAACATTATTTTATTACATGTTGCCATTAAATTTATTCAAAACAATTACAATACATTTTAAGGCATATTAAATAACATTATTTATCACAAGTATCGTCTCCGTGCATAATTGCTCATATTTTACAAAGTCCGTGCACGTGGCTTCAGCATCATGGCCGTGACGGTAAATGAATAAATATTACGTGATACAATTCTAATAGGTAAGTGGGTCCTTTGTATACAAAAATTATCACAGTAAAAATTGTACTTGATTCTACAACATATGCAAACAGCGTAATAATATGTTCCTAACTCAAAATCGGCAACACGTGGTTATGTTAGACCTAACCTACAAATAACAAACACAAGGTAACCTAGAAGGGAGGTAAGCTTTAGCATGGATATCTTTAAGGACACAGTGGCAATGCGTCAACCTGTCATTGGGTCAGTAACTTGACTAATGGTCTGGCACTGTACGAACATTTACTAAGTCTTTACTAGTAAATATTAACTTCGATAATGTCTTCCTAGAACTGGAAAGTGGGTGACAACACTTTAAACTACTGTAGCGTGTAGGAGCATGGAGATAAGTCATGTGGCTTGAAGAGCGCGCAAACATTAGGTCTCCAGGTTAAGTAATAACCCAAACACAGACATGCAACTTGGGTGTTTGTTCTGGCATGGGTTAAGGTAGCTCGGTAAGAAGTGGTAAGGATGCTGACTCTGGTTCACGCATGTTATTACAGGATAGGAGGAATGCCAGGCCATTTCGGCGATTCTATAGCTAGAGGGAAGTGCCCTCCTTATGTACCACATCCTTCAGTTGGCCAAACGCTGCCGAGGGGCTAGTCACCATTCTACTCAACACCGTAACACTCTGCCCTCTCGGATCATGCAAGAGAGAGAGATTAAGTTTTCAGTTTCACTTCTCAAGACGAGTGTTGTCCTGCAGGACTGGGATTGATGGTGTTTATTTGCTTTATTGTGTCCTGCTCTGACGAGAGAGAAGATTTTTTCCCTATCCCACTTTGCACCATATACACTGTACTTTCAGTTTAGTAGCCATAACAGAAGTAATTGCACTATCACATAGTACTGAAATTGATAGTGTTCATACGTAATATATTCTCACATGAAAAAAGAGGTGTTTTTTTAGTACAGTAGAATCCTGAAATAGCAAGCTTAACAATAGCGAGAACTCTGTTATAACAATGCATTTTAGAGGAATAGCAAACATTTTCCATAAAAAAAATAGGGATGTTATGAGCAAGATTATGTGAAGTAGACTTGCTGCCAGTCTTGTGACAGTGTGAAGCGTGTTATTGTGAGATGAAAAATATTCACTTCTGCCACTATACAAAATTGCTGTCAGATGTGGCACAATGCAGAAACTGCAACTGTCTATACCTCACTAAAAATTTTTGTCATCCGTCATTTGCCCACACTGCTCCAAGCCACACGCGCTGGACTGTCTGCCAATGCTACAATACTTCCAGCTGGCCCCCCTGACCCTGTACCGTTAATCCTTCAGCCGCTGTGATGCCTTTGACACATTCTTCCGTCTTGTAAACTGACCCGCTGCTCATTCAAAGCAAGTGCATTTCATTTCTCTCAAAATAAAATACAGTCCCTTTAGAAGTGACCACGTTCAGTATTTTTGTAGTTATTCATGGTCATTGTGCTTTCAGCTTCAACTTATATTTAATGCTTCAGTTTATTGTTAAGAATTTTGGATTACGATTTTCGATACTCATTTTTCATTACAATTTTCAATAATAATTTTGCATTACAATTTTCAGTTATGGCTTTGGATTGCGACTTCAGATCACTACTTTGGATTATGACAATTATTGATGACTTACACAACATATCGGACTTTGATTTTGGTGTGAATTTAGGAAATGAGCAGCAAAACAAAGACTGGTTCTCGCTACCAAGTACAGTATAAAAATGGTTGTCAGAATGCAGATGAGATATCATGTATGGGGTGATGCCTGCTAGCGACTGTTACGCAGTTGCGTATCTACCGGTATGTGCACCTGCCATGCTGCCATCTTGGTTCTCTCGTTCATATGCAAACTGCAGCTACATGTTGTGGCCCACATGCAAGTAGCGTGTGAAAACATTAATTAAGCCATTTCATTTCTTCATTATATTATAATCTTCCAAATTTTAAATAGAATTAACACAGATAAAGTATTCACAATGTTTACGGAGCTTTGTAGTGTGCTTCTTGTAGAATGTTCTATAGTTCCAAAATTATTGCTGAGCTGACCTCCTTTTGTATTTACAGTAGTAGTTTGCATGGGAGCTGAGCTCTTTAACTTTAGTGTCAGATCAAATGAGCGCACTACTTGTTCACTCCTCAGTCGTCAAAGACGTGTTACTGATAGGAAAAGAAGTGGCTGCTAAATTTACATGTCAGTTATCGCCAATGCTTTATTTTACAAGGAGTCTTTGAAATTTTAGCCAAGCAACCCTTCAGTAAGGGTGTTGTTATCCAATATCCTGTACTACTTCGGTAGGTGTATGAAACTTGAACGGTATCTGTTCCCCAAAAATCATTCCCCATCCCCTCCCCTTCTGCTCCCCTTTTCCGACCCATTCCCAGAAGGAACCATTTTCTTAGGCTGGAATGCTGAAGGCCCTTTTTTCTGCTGCAGGAGTTTTAATTAGAATATTTTTTTGTTGTGCTCTCATGATATGTGTAAGTCTAAAATTCAGTAGATAGTGGGAAAGTCTGCGAAATATTCCCAAAAATATAGAAATGACTGGGAAAAGAAGAAATAAGATGCTGATAAGTCGAAGCTCGTGAAAACTACAGTATTAAGAAAACCTTTTGTAAACATTACAATTTGTTTATTCACCCCCGAACTCGTAGTTTTCTGTTTGGGCTGGTTAGTAGCAGACTGATCAGTTGAAGCATTTTGTGAAGTGTGGAGTTGTTTATCAGATATGTGGTAAGACATATTGTGTACAGTATGATACAGGTAGCAAGAAATAAATAAGTTCTTTTAAGTTAAATGTTACAACCAAACCTCATCATCTATTCAACTTACTGTGTTTTTGCTGTTCTTCTGCGCGGCCGCCCCTTTTGTGGAAACGACTTAGCTAATAGGTAGTTTCAAGGCACCCGTGATTGGCCAATAATTGGAGAGATGGGTAAGGTCTTGTGAAATTCTCAAGAAAGGGCAGTACTGCAGGCTTAAGCTCTCACTGTTGCTCAAAAGAAATGTAACAATTATTGGGAGGAAAATTTTTTTTAATACAAATATTAATCTATTATATTATTTTTCCAATTTACGCAACCAAAACACTTCATCGCCAGTCTGTAAGCGTCAGGTTTGCTTAAATGTATTCAAACATTGTAAAATTAATTTGTAGTATGTTATCATCACTACGAAATGTTAATTAAATTGACATAAACTCAAACCTATCACTTAAACATCGCAATGTGAGAGAGCTACCTTGCTCTCTTCACTCAAGTACCAGTGAAATCTTCGTTATTACCTTTAAAAAAAAAAAAAATCTGCAACTGTGCATGTGCTAACGAGTGATTTCCTGAGTTAGCTTATAAGTAACTGGGTTCATTAAATTTGATAAGTTTTTTAAGTCTGTGTAAAATTCCAAAACATACTATAGTGCTTGTCGGGCAGCAACAAACAAAATACAGTCCAACTATGTCATGTATGTTATTCAATAAGAACATGTTTTCATTGTTTACAAATATGGCATTTTTAAAGCTCAATAATTTGAAAATTAAAATGTGCACAAAATGATTAATTTATGTGGTTGCATTTGATGCAAAAATACCAATTTGGAAGAATCATGTAAATATTAAATTGTTTTTTTTAGGTACGATCCTCATTTGGCGGTGAAGCTTTGAAATTTTCTCACAACCCCAACTAGTTTTCTCTGTGCCACCTGCAACCTCTCTCTTCTGCCACGTCCTCTCCTTGTCCTCTCATCTTCTAACATGGACCAAGACAGTTTTAACGTGAGTGATACTACAATCACTGGTAAGATAAGATTGGTCACGTAACCACTTCCCTGCTTTACTCCCCGCCCCCTCCTTTGCACACTCGGCACAGAAATATAGTTGTGGCAAAATTAATTTGTAGTAAGTTATCATCACTACGAAATGTTAATTAAATTGACATAAACTCAAACCTATCACTTAAACATCGCAATGTGAGAGAGCTACCTTGCTCTCTTCACTCAAGTACCAGTGAAATCTTCGTTATTACCTTTAAAAAAAAAAAATCTGCAACTGTGCATGTGCTAACGAGTGATTTCCTGAGTTAGCTTATAGGTAACTGGGTTCATTAAATTTGATAAGTTTTTTAAGTCTGTGTAAAATTCCAAAACATACTATATCTATAGTGCTTGTCGGGCAGCAACAAACAAAATACAGTCCAACTATGTCATGTATGTTATTCAATAAGAACATGTTTTCATTGTTTACAAATATGGCATTTTTAATGCTCAATAATTTGAAAATTAAAATGTGCACAAAATTATTAATTTATGTGGTTGCATTTGATGCAAAAATACCAATTTGGAAGAATCATGTAAATATTAAATTGTTTTTCTAGGTACGATCCTCATTTGGCGGTGAAGCTTTGAAATTTTCTCACAACCCCAACTAGTTTTCTCTGTGCCACCTGCAACCTCTCTCTTCTGCCACGTCCTCTCCTTGTCCTCTCATCTTCTAACATGGACCAAGACAGTTTTAACGTGAGTGATACTACAATCACTGGTAAGATAAGATTGGTCACATAACCACTTCCCTGCTTTACTCCCCTCCCCCTCCTTTGCACACTCGGCACACAAATATAGTTGTGGCAACCGCACAACTGTTTTTAAAGAGAACCAAAGATGTGGTATACAGTTGCTTGGGGAAGTAAAATTGTGTAACAGTGAAAATACTGTTGTTAATTTCCGTCCAGTGGAATTGCGCTAAGTTGTTATCAAGTGCTTACACACCTTACCTTGTATGTGTGAATAGAGCGATATTTAAACAGAAAAATAAATCCTATTACCTTAAAATTTGGTTTTAAATATTTTGCGTACCTCATTTCTATAGTTCTAATATTTCTAACAGCACTTTACCTGATATTTTAAAAAATTGATACATAACCATTTAACCAACTCACAACTAATTAAAGAATTTACCTTAAAAGTTATATATATTATGTATAGATGTACAATGTTATATTATAATAATATAATTATTTACAATGTAGTTGCTGAGGGTGCTTACTTCTTTCTTTCTTTTTTTTCTGCCTTCCTTTCCACACAAACTGCAAATCAAATATGCAAAGTGTATTTTCAACAGGGATGTATGTTTTTTCGGTCTAAAGACTGTTGACGACAAAATAAACCTTTTTGAAAACATCAATAGCAACAGAAAAAAACAAGACGACGAAGATTTCTGATGAAAAATATATATGCTATGTTCAGTATTTCAAAATGCAGCTTTTGCTAAAAGCTTGTTTAAGCTTAAATAAACTGCATTGTGCCAGTTAGTTTTGAAAATTCATCTGATGAAAATAAATGTATGTCATCTGGTTTTGTACAGTAATGAGCAGATGCGTAACATATACTTAATTTAAACTTTCTTTTTATTTTATTCATTTATTGTAAGCAGAAATACGTAACTGCTTTTTACTGTTGCTAACAGTCTATGAAAGAAACTCAAAACAAACCCACCAAGGGATCCGGGTTCGATTCCCATTGGTCCGTGGGTTTTCTTGGGGATCTCTCGTTTCCCCTGCCCTTTCATTCCGGTGCTGCTCCATACCCACCTTGTCACCCCTCGCCAGCGCTAAAGATCACAATATTAAGCGCTGACCAAAATTCTCTCACTCACTCCAAAGGAATTCAAACTGGAGCTCCTATTATTTAAAAACAACTTGAGTCGAGCTGAGCTCCAATTTCAAAAGTGTTACGCTAGCACTGTTTGAAATGCAGACAAACAATAAATGGGACTACATAATGTGTTCCATGCGTGCAGAAATTCAAGCGGTTCAATACATAGAAGTTCCACTGTACATACGTATATCAGCAGTCTCCAGTATTGGTCACTATGAGCTTGAGGGACTGAAAAGGAACTTTGTAATGCTGTTGCACATCACAGTTATTGGACTTACTTTAAAACTAACCTTTATAGGAGTACAGTATGTACAATTTCATACAAATGTGCAATATGTCATTTGACTTTGATTTTTACTACAAATTATATATGGTTTCTTTTGTGATCAACATACATTTTTGTGTCGTCATGTAAAACTCCTGTTTCTGTTGCCAGTTTAGTAATGATCTTAAAGTATCAAAATGAATGTGTGAGGAATTCTTAAAAGAAGCTATCTGCAACATTGTATGGCAATATGTAGCTCAGGTCACTTAAAAATAGATTGCGTTGTTAAGGTCAGATTATGTTATTGCATATGAGCAGTCTTCGGTTCTTTGTCAGTGTACTACATTGATTTTCTGGAAATAGGGTAAAATTAGTATGAAATATATTCCTTAATATGACTGCATGAAATTTGGTATGGATATAACCAATGCATTTATAAATTTTAGGCTTCTTTTTTTTACCCAAGGCTAAGACGGAACCTACTGGACCATTATTGGTACTTGTCACATGTGTGGACAATAGATGCTTTGTAAATGGGCTGCTCATACATTCATATTATTCCGTTATTGTAAAGTGTGAGTTAGTTATTGGCGTAAAGGTTAGTGGGCCTTACATCTCGTCGACAGTGAGATCATTAGAGACGGTGACGCTATACATGTAGAGATTTGAAGCCTGTTTGTATTGAGCTCATTGTGTTGGTTTACTCAAGCACCTAGCTGACATGCACATTATGTATAACGAACAGGGCAGCAGTAATCTCGTTGCTTGGTGTTTCTGTCCCTACTTGAGCAGAGAGCAACGATGATGACTGGGAGCGAGAGTTTGACCTCGAGGACGGTGATACAGACCCGCCGGCGGCTGCCAAGTCCACAAAGCCATAATGATAGGCAACCCTTCGAGGCCTGCCACCTGCTAGCCCTAGCCTGTTGTTGACGTTTATACTGCGCTGCATCTCGCAGCATTTTATAGTGGTTATTACATATGTAATGTTGGGGTGCAGGGTGTAAATCTTTGCATTTTCAAGTGTACATAGTGAAGCCCACATTTTTGTTTTATTTGACTTGCTCAGATGTGTGGGCAAGAATTTGGCATTGTGCTGAAAAATTTCTTTGATGGTTGACGTAACAAAAATGTAGTAACCAAAATGATTCTGAATGTGAATTTTGAAGTTTAAGGGGATTCATGAAAGAACCTGATTAGGGATAGTAATTTTAAATGTGCATGCATCATTCATGAAGTTGTGATAATTCATGTGCTATGTTGGGTTTGTTTTATTTGTACATATGTGGTATTTTTGACTAGTGACAATGGTTTATATTTTCTTGTTTTCTGTCTTTTAAATTTTTTTAGAGTAATTGGCAGTTATGATGTTTTCAAAATATATTATCATTGAGTACATACAGCTTTAAAATTACTGGAATATAGCAATGCAAACATGCAGTGCTTTTTTGTTAAGTTAACACATTTCTAATTGACTGTAAGTTAAAAATATATGTACAATGCACAAATTTATGTTAAATATTTTACTATCCATACATTGGTTAGCATGTAATAAAATTATGATGTTCAACTTACATAAATTGAAAAAATCTGTACTAAGGTACTGTATATAATAGTCTGCATAAATATTTATTGAATTGATTTTTAATTATATTCATTGATGTACAGTATAGTGTATTTATGATTGCAAATTGTGTAATTGATATAAGATCTTGGCACTGAAATTGTATATTACATTTTGAAGTAAATATGTTTTATCTATTATATATTTTTATGTCACTGAAAACACCACAGTGTTAAAAGTCTTTGTAATTGTTTATAAAATTGTAGAAACTGGGCTGGTTAGCTAAGTGTTTTTATCGTGTACAGCACGTAAGTTAGTTTATTTTGCCAAGTTTGTTTATTAAGGCCTAATGTTTACTACCTAATGATATTTTTGAATGATTCTTGCAATGGGGGTGAGTTACAAACCAAAGAAGTATTTTGGACATACGCCATTGCAGTAAATGGTGTCTCACAGAAAACCAGAGAATACACACAAACAAACAGACAACTAACAAACAGAAGGACTTTGTTTTCAACTGGCAAAGATATGTAAACATGTACAGTTCTACAAGGAATTAGTCATTGAGTTACAAGAAAAATGAACACAAACGAGCACCCAGCCACAAAAAAAAAACCAAAGAAAAAATTAATAACTAGAGATTATTCTACAAAAGGAATTCCGTCAGTAAGTTAGGACAAAAAAATAATTACAACAGACAAAACAACAAAAAAGCTGCATGTAGACAACACAGCAAAAACACAGACACCTTGATGAAAGTGTACAAATACAAACAACACAGTAACTGTGGGCAGTAAACTAATAATAATAAAAAAACAGGTCAACACAATGGTCTCCTTGTGACAAAACAAATTGTGATGTTTCGGAGACTGCAATCTGTCCCAGTCTTCAGGCAGTTACACAGTCCGAAGAGCCTGCAGACTGAGTATGGGCACTGAAAAACAAGGGATTTATGTTCACTGTACCCCCTCTTCTGTTCTAACCAATAGGATTGAGCCATTCCCAGATTGGCTGCGCAGGTAAGTGTGGAATTGTATGTTTATCTATCTTTGCCAGTTGCAAAGTCCATTTGTTTGTTTACTTGTTTGTTGTTTGTGTATTCTCTGGTTTTCTGTGAGATACCATTTGCTGCAATGGCGTTTCTCCAAAATACTTCTTTAGTCTTCTATAGTTATGCTTAAATTTGCTATCTGTAAAGTTTATTGATGATCCAGTTTACTTACTTTTTAGAATTTTTTTAAAGGAAAAATTGTTTGTACATGAATGAATGCTCATGGGAAACATCACTGTAGATTTAAGTTGCTGTCCATTCATTCACATACTGTATGTAATACATGCTGTTCAGAGTATATATATATATATATATGGCTGTGAGAAAGCAACGCGCTCACTTTGATAGTTTGGTTTGTTGGCTTAGAATAATGTTGTGTATTAATTTGTGTGTACATATATGATATGTTAAAATGCTGGAATATGTTTTGAAAGCAAAAAATAAGTTCTCTTTCCAGTTTATGTATCCAAAATTTCTTACGGCACATATGGTCATGTGAATGACTCCAGTGTTTTTAGTAATGCAGGTTCTGCGAGAATTTAAGAAATAAAATGGGTTTTTGACATGTTGTCAGTGCTGAAGGAGTATTTGAGTTTACAAAAATGTCTCAGATGTTGAGAACCTTGTTTGTGATTTATAACCATAGAAGAACCCTTGTACACTTAGGTAAGCATGCAGACCAAAATTGGTTGAGATGAGTGATTAGACTGGAGAAACTATCTATCTAGAACAAAGCACAGCAAAACAAATCACAGCATTGAGGAGAGAATTACAATCTACTGTCACTATTGTCAAGCTACTGCTTTGAGAAACTCCTCATTGTGTTTCAAAACAAATGTTAGTGTTCCTTGTGGACGAGGCTATTGTGGCTGCTAGGGTACAGTGCAAGTGATGTGAGCCTGATGAGTTTGTCTGTAGGGAAGGTGTTGACATGTTACCAAGTGTCATTATACATTATGTGTATGTGAAACATGTATCCCGTAGTCCCTTTACAAACTGTGAATTTTAATCTTCCAAATATACTTCCTAAAAAACCAGAATCAACTTGCTTGACATTATACTGTGTTCGGTTTGATAGCTATTGGATTATTGGTGTGTAGCATTGGCCATAGTTAGGTTTCCAGCGGTACAAAAATTGTACATCAGTAAATTCACAGTTTTCTTGTACAAATTGTTGAAGGGGAGAATGGTGAATTCACAGATGTGCTTGAGTTCTAATGTATATTAAATTGTAGTGGGAAAGGGAATTAACTGCAGTGCTATGTTGCCACATCGTGCACGTAAATTCATGCCATCGCACAACATTTTACTACAAACATTTTTGTCTTCAATTTAGCCAAGGATTCACGCTGTGTGCTTATTATGTGTTTGTTTCTGGACACTCTATATAAAGATGTACAGTACTTGTATATGCATATACATAATGCCCAGAAACAGCAGCATAATAAGCACACCACACAAATTCTGGGCTAAATTGAAGATGAAAATGTTAGTGGCACAATGTCATTTGTACAATGACATTTTACATGTAAAATAAGGCAACATAGCACTGCAGTTAGTCCCTTATTGCATGCCACAAAAATTTAATTATTTTACTACAATGGAGCAACCTGTATCTGAAATGACCAGAGAGAGTGAGAGATTTTGATCCTTAAGAAATTTGCTCGATTTATCTCTGGCAAAAAAATTTGAAAACAAATTTGTTTTTTTTTTTTTTTTTTGGACCCGTTTAGTTTAATAACAAAACTTGCTTATTTTTTGGCCGGGGAAAAAAAAAAGCTGTCACTTAAGAGTTTAACATCAAGGTATTTAGCGCTGGCGAGGGATGATAGGTGAGTATGGAGTGGCACGGGAATGAAAGGGCTGGTGAAATGGGAGGTCCCCAAGAAAACCTGCCGACCAACGGCATCGTCCGGCACGCTTCCCACTGGAAAATCCGGGGACTGACCCCACTGGGAATGGAACCCGAATCACCTTGGTGGGAGGCGAGAGGTCTGAGCCTTCGACCACCGTGGCCTGGACCATTTCGGATAACAAACATTTTCGAATAACAAGAGTTTATTGTTATGGTTGATAGTCAAGGTTATCTAGCAGCATTTTTTATGGTGCGCAGTGAGTTTCTACAAAGTTAATGTTTTCAGTCAGAATATACCAAGCATAGTAATATATTGAGCAATTCACAGCTAGGCTGAAATGTCACAAATGTTTAACTTATTCACGGTAGAACTTTGCTGTCTTGTGTCGTGAATGGGGTGAGGTGGTAGGATGTTGACAGGCGATAACTGCAGCCGGTGTGCCATGACCTTGCCAAGTACGAGCTGGAAGTAGGTGACTCATGAGCGAGAGAGAGCCGATTCAGAGTGAGAGTAACACAAAGGCATGGCATTCGACATGCACAGACATTTGGATTTTATTTTTGTCACATGTTTTGTTTCTTATGTCAGGGTGTCCACCCGACGGGAAAATACGGGATGTACGGGATATGCACCGGTATATTTTTCGACACAGGAATGTGCGGGAATGTACAGGAAAGTAGTAGTTAAGTACAGGAATTCATAATGATGTCGGGAAATTTGTCCAAAACTTTATACGCCCTAATCCCATTAATACTTATCAGCAAATGGTAAATTACATGATATGAGGACAACAAAAAAGGTTATACGATATTGTTATTGTGTGCAGTGCACAAAAAGTTTGTGTGAATGAGGAAGGGGACTTTGTAGGTTGGCTGTCAGTTCATATGAGCTTAAAGACGTAAAGTTAAGGTACTAGAGTTGCAGTATCCGCGAGAATCCTCTTACACTTGCACAGATTTTAATGCGGATTTGGGCGATTGTATGAAGCGCACAACATATTTGGTATGTGGTACTTATGTTTTCGCTGCGTGATACGAGAAACGAACACGCAAGTATTGGTAACACTGTAGCATGACATGCCGAATAAAGATGCTGCACCGACATCTTAATTTTGTGTTGTTATCGTGCTTACGTTTTCGTTATTGGAATATGTGTACGAAAACCAATTTTTTGATAGCTCCAGTTGTTGAGTGTCGGTATCGTTTTGACTTTACTGTAAAATGCTTTGCTCTCCAGTATATTTTTGCGATGCCGCCAACCATTTTCAGAATTAGCCTATTATTACCATAGATGTGAAAAGTGACTAATCGTCTACATAGTATTTGGTTGAATGATTATTTTTTAATTGTAGGCCCTGTGCGCCAATTTTCCTACGATGCTGTAGCTTAGATGAATGATGATATTTTGTGTTCGTAGGTAAGTAGGCTATTGTTATAATCATGATGCGTGCGCGACGAGGCAAGATAAAATATAATTGCAAGTGGGAGCAAGAGTTTATTTGGTTGAGGCCTGAACCCAACGATTTATATAAAGCCAAATGCAGTGTATGTAACAAAAATTTTGCTATAGATACTATGGGGAGGAGTGCGCTGGTTTCACATAGCAAAGGGAAGGACCACACTTTGAGAATTAAAATTCAGACATCAACACCACCACTAAGGTTTAAGGTTGGAGTGGCTTCTACGTAAGTTGGATCTGTTTCTTCTACCACATATTGAAGGACTATGTAGAAGTTTGGTCTGTTATGGTGATTCTTATTGCATATAGCCTTATAAAATGTGTTGTATCCAAAGTGGTTATGTGTAACCTTAAAGGCAAAATAACTTGTCCAAGAAGTGAAGTGTTTTGAGTGGAAGTGCACAGACACAAGAAAGGATACTGAAAGCTGAAGAATGTTGTAAATATAATTTTACTATGAATTTGAATGGATTTTTTTATTAAAATAATTCGAGTGTAAGTGTAAAACTTTAAAATATCAATCCTTTGTGGCACAGCAAATGATTTGTTGAGAAATTGAAAATCAAGATAAAGTTGGAGTAAAGTGGAATGAGAGGAGCTGGTGGAAAGTGAAGGGGTGAGTTTTTTTTAATTTTTCTAGTAGGGGCCTGTGAATTAGTTTTCTGTAGGTTTAAGAAATATATATTGTTATAAGCAGTTTTGTTTCTTTTCAGGAAATTCAAATGAAAATGTAAAATATATTTAGTTTTCTGTAATGTGCGAGAAATGTTTTTGTAAACTTTAGTGGACATCCTGTATGTGAAACAATCAATGGAAAAAAATTTATGGAGACATATAAACTTAAAGTTGGAGGTGGCAACATATTTGGAGTTGATACACATATACGGTACATTGTTTTTGAATCTGCTGCATGAAATAGTACGTGCATCCATACAGTGCTTTCGATAAAGGTGTGAACTTAGAATAGCCGCTGCTGTTTTAGTCAGCATTTAGATTACATGTGCAGCCACAAGTTTATAACTGACACATTTTTCAATAGCGCATATACGTACGAAGCACACAGTGAATACCGAATTTACTCATGTATAGTGCGCACTTTTATTCTAAAACAACTGATAAAAATTCAGGGGTACGCGCTATACACGGAAAATATAATAAGAAAAGTACCGGGGTGGAAAAAAGGTGGACGGGAGAAGGTAAAAGAAGTGTGAGTTGTAGTCACTAGTCATTAACTGATGCCAGCTCCTCCATCATTACTCCTCTTCCTTTTCTTTTTCTCCTCCCTACTCCATCCTCTCCTGCTGTAACCGTCGCTGCTAAAACCGTAATGTTTTTGTTTGTCTCTATCCACATTCTTGTTTTCAAATAGTTTCGCATCAGTGTACGTGGGTTAAAAACTTGTCTGATGGCTGGAAGTTTACTGGCTTCTTACATAGGTAGGTTTAAACTGTCTGTTACAAAGTATGCTACTTAGCAATTTGACATGGCAGAAACGAAAAGTTTATGGGTGGCGGGCGAAAGTTAATTGACGTCTCGTGATCAGTAATTGTTCGGTAGGGAAAGAAAAGAAAGGACAACACAGTACACCTCGCCCCCCCCCCCCCCCCGTTTATCGGAGAGAAGTGTCGTGTAAATAAAAAAAAAAGGCAAGTTGCTGTTGTCCAGGCACGTTCCCAGACATGCTGGAAGCAGTAGGCAAAAAGCAGAGATAGAGAGGGAGTGAGTGAGTGATGAGTGTGTGTCTTGCAGACACAGCAAGCAACACACACATGCGTGCTGGCATGCAGCAAGCGACCTTGGGAGCATATTTATAGATAGCTGTGGAGAAAGACACAGCCCAGTGTCTCATCTCCACCCTCCCCTCCTTCATTCTCTAACCTATGCGAATTGTATCTTTCTTTCTCTCTCTTCTTTATTGCCAGCCACATTTCCCTTTCTCCCTCCCCCCTTGGCCCAACCATAGATGCCTCCCTCGTGGTGCTTCACCGTCTCGGACTTCATGATTTTTTTTACTTATTAGCAAGGCACTGAAAATTTTTTCCTTTGGAACTTGTTGCAAAAATCATGGTGCATGCTATACATGAGTATATGTATATGGTAACTATGATAGTATTTCACCTAAAATTTAAAAAATAAAATCTCTGTGTCTGCCTATTCAATCAACTCAAGATTGTTACTTTTCTTGAAAGGTGCCGCCTCCCACACTTTTCAAATGTGTTTCAATGTATTTTTAAATACATTTCTTATGAAACTATTGTACTCTGCATGTGCCCATTGTGCCAGTGTACAACAAGAAACAAACACTTTGGACATGGGCAAAGAGTCATTGTTACGTGAACATGCCCATTAAATATACTGTTTCGAAACCCTCCAAAATAATGCATTGAACTTTGCTATAGACTTAACACCAATAAAATTATATAGTCACTGTCTAAGTGCACCATAGTAAAAATGGATCGCCGGGAATCTTGCACGCTTCAAGGTTGTCCCAATAACTCCAACACTTTAGCTTCAAACATGCAGGTTTAGCGGTGCCCTTTAAATGTATTGATTTTAGGTGTTCCAGGTCTTTCTTTGCATCACAGTCGGAATAAACTTTAAAATTCTGAATTTTCTGTTTGTGATGTAAATTATGCCATCATCATAAGATAAACTGAAATGTGTGCCGGTATCTACTTTTTTTAGTATCTGCACCGTATATTTTATGGATGGACCTCTTTCGTTTGCTTGCTGTCATATGAATTTTCTCCACCACCAGGAAGTTTAAGTTTGTTAGACATTATCTGTAGATGGTAGCACACTGCACCACTAGCACATTTTTAAGGACACAAACACTTTTCTACCCCAAACCCTCGTCAACCATAAGTGTCAAGTGTTATCTCTGCATGTGTCATCTAGACTGAGTGGGGACAGTGCCGGTGCTGACAATTGGAATTTAATCTTCCGCTGGGCTCCGCATATTATTCCGCTCATCAGATTACATACAGATAACAGAATTACAGATACTGAGTGCTCCACTGTACTACTGTTCTGACCTGCATATTATGGGTGCAATTTTAAATCTCGAGCAATCCCAACGTTATTATACATTCATTTGACATAACGTACATAAAATAATACAGTAAAACCTTGTTAATTCGAACTATCATTCAATCCTGAACGTAAGCATAGGATTTTACACGCTTTGGAGATTGGTTAGTCCGAAATATGATTAATTTGTAATTTGAAGCTTTTGTATGGCCCAGATAGCACTCAAATCCTAATAATTTGAAGTTACGTATTTTGATAAACAAGTTGGTAAATTTTGTGGAATCTTAAACTTCATGTAACGCAGTGTGGATTTGTATAGCCCTGGATTTGTTCTTTTATCGCATTTGTCAATGTTTCACCAACCTTGAGTCTTCCTCTCTGCTTGTGCATGATGTTCGAGAGACAGAGAGAGAAATATGGTGCACATGTGAGCATGTGCATGTCTGAAGAAAGAGAATAAAGGAGAGCGGGTGGTAGGAGTGGCACAGCGCGTGACAACTAGTGATTCTACAGTGTCATACGATGACTGAGTGAGAGATTTTGGTCAGCGCTTAACATAGAGGTCTTTAGAACTGGTGAGGGGTGACATGAGGTGAGTATGGAGCAACGCCGGAATGAAGGGGGGAAACTGGAGGTCTCCAAGAAAATCCGCTGACCAGCGGCGGCGTCCGGCACGATTCCCACAAGCAAAAGTCCGGGGACCGACCCTGCCGGGAATCGAAATATGACTGAAATGGGTCAAGAAAGGAAGGGGGTCAAGGCAAAGGTATGAGGGGGAAAAAATGGTAAGAGCTGGAAGGAAAGCCGGTAACAAAGTAAAGGAGCAAGGAAAACTTAAGATTCAACAAAAAAAAAATCACGGGTTGGGGGCTGGACAGTAACAAAATCCTTCAAAAGAATATGGCCCGTGGTAATACGTAATATTGTGTGACAGTAGTGTTTTGCTTGTAGTATAATAGTTGTTTCACGTGTGCTTTCCTCAGTCATTTCGAGACGTGAGATGCAGACAGTTACGCAAGGACACACACAGCCTTTCTTGCCATGTGTTTGGAGTAGGTCCTGGCCAAGGGGAAAGGAAGAGGTAATGACTGGCAGCTGCTGCCTGTTTCGTCATGATGGGGTGGGAGGTATAGTCACTCAATATAGGCCATGAGGAAACGTGATATGAAGAAGAAAGAACAGTGGGAGGAAGGAGAAAAGGCAGGCTGGTGAGGCGTGAGACTGCATCTGAATATCACCCATAATAAGGCCAGGCTCTATTAGTTTATATGCTCACATGGAAAGAACGTGTTTCACACGATAATAGGAGATGCAGGTGACAAAGAATTTATTGCACAGGGCCACTAGAACATCAATAGCTTTACAACACGCACACGCACAGCAGTTGGCTGGCTTATTTTTATAACGTAACCCTGTCTAAGATGTCATAGTTTCATCATGCTACAAGTGCCTGCTATCTCCCACCTTCTCACTCTCTCCCCCACCCCCTTTTTTTCTCATACATGCTCTCATGCACGAATCACCAGCAGTTAGGACGCCAGCCAGTGCACACATACAAGAACACCATAAAATGCTACAGAATATCTACCAGAAAATAAAACATTATTTTCATATATTTTTCTCCACAAAATCTATTGTACATGTAGTTTTTCCCATGCGATGTCTTATTGACAGCTACCATAGACTCCCTCCAACTGCATAGCAAGACTAAAAGAAAAGCAATCCTTCCTTCCGTATCCTGCTTACTCTTCCATGTAATGGGGAAAAAAATGACACCAGAGCCGATCTTACCAGCACACAGTACAGCTGCAATACTGCAAAAACATGATGTGGTGGAGTGTTTCTTCTATGAATTTGGACATTAACAGTAAATGATGTGTTTAATACACTAAGGTATAGAGCACAGAGTGAAAATGTTGTGTGTGTGTCCACTCATTTTGCAAAATTTATAACCAAAATTCATAGTAAAAACTGTGTGTAGGTCATCAAAAAACCGAAAGCAAACTGTAACTGAAATCGTAAGCCAATAACTATAGCATATTTACATCATCAACAATTAATACAGAAGAACACCGATTTAACAAACTCGGGAATAGCGAAAACGGTGATTTAATGGAAGGATTTTTAGAAACCTTCAAAAAATTACAAATAAATAAATAAAAAATATATTAAATAACTGACTTTGATAAAATGGAATATTAATTGTAATATAAGTCTATTAAAAATACTATATACTAAATACAGTTCATACTGTACTTATTTCTCCATAGATGAGCTTAAACCATCCATAAAGAAAAAAAAATTGTTAAAATTTGTAAAAACTTTTGCCGTGGGAGTGCCTTTGAGATAAAACATGCATGGCCAAGCGAGCGATGCTGTGTTGTGTAACAAGCACGTGCCTAGATCCTCATCCTAGCAGCTGGTGAGTGAACTAGCATCTAGGTATCCAGTTCCGCAGTACGGAGGTTGACAACGCAGGAACTAATTCACAGATAGTGCTTAGCATCTCCATTAAAATGCGCTGCAGTGCAGCATGCTATATTAATTATATTACTGATAGAATGCAGGGGTGTCCAGCATGATTATTTTCTGCCGCGTTCTGTGATAAAACCGCCAAATTTATATAAAAAAAGTATATAATTATATTTTTTATGCAGACTTTTTACAACAAATTTACTACCGTAAAAATTAATAATTTGTTTCTCTGATGCTAAAAAACCACTTGAGTGCAAAGTATTTTTAGCGAGCAGTAACCAACCAGTTTGTTGCACGAGCATGGCTGCCTACAAGCTACAATAGCCGTTACAGTTCTATTGCAAATATTTAATTCAGTTTTCATTGCAATTTTTTCCCCCATGGGAATTTACTGAATTTTGTTGGAGTGGGTGGGAGAGAGATGGAAAGTTTGACGGCTCGGCTGTGTTAGTCGTCACGTTATGTTTTGATGGTGCGCGGACAGCCTAACTCACCATGCACACGCTCGTACAGCGTTCCACTGGAAGTTGTTTTGCTGATATTTTATTATTATTTCGCTGTTGTGGCTTACTTTTTACAGTAAATGTGATTTGTTATTGTTTTGAGCCAATAGACTTTTATAAAATTATCTTAAATTTCAACTAAACATGCCCAAGGATTGAACTATTTTGGTTATGGGGGGAGGGCGGTGGAGGGAGGAGGGTTAAGAAAAATATGAAGTCGTATTTAACGAAACACTGATTTAGAGTAAACATTTTCGGCTCCATGGCACTTTGTTAAAACGGAGTTCTACTGTACATTCAATTCATATGTGCGAGCTCCAAACTCTTAAACCAAAAGAATAGCAAATATTAAACAGCAGAAATATCACAAATGTATTCAAAGACCAAACCACTACACACACACACACAGTAGCTAAGAGTGGGATTCATACTCAAAAGGCTTACCATATTCACCCATGCAAGATCCGTACTCCACATTTTTAGTATGCACGCCCCAAAAGTATAGATAGTACTCAGCACAGTTTGACATGTTTGAAGCTCAAGGTTGGCTGACATGCTGCCGCACAGCTTACAAATGTTCCGCAGTGGCAGCAGCATGTGAACTTTGTTGACAGTTGTCAGTACTTAGAAAGTGCGTTGTACTTTGACTCTTTCTGGCGGAGCAATGAAACACTATCTCAGTCTTCGTTCTACGCACATCCCCAAGCCATGCTGTGAGTGTCTAGATGCTTGCCCATCAGACCGGACCAGTGAGACAAAGGATCTAGGTGCACACAGGCTTGGAGCCGCTCGGTACGGTCAGACACAAGCTGTATGCACGAATGTTGCTTTGGCTAACTGCAATTCTCGCATTGTGTATTTACTGCTTAGGAGCTACAATCTCAAAAAATGGACTTAAGTTCTCTGTTGTACTTTTTATAAAAGAAATAGTGGGCACAGTATTTGTGTACAATGTAAACTATTATACTATTTCTTCATTTACATTTTAGCGTAACAAGTAACAACTGCAAAAAAAAAAATATTAGTTACATTCTGTTCATTAGCCATAGGTAGGCTTACAGTTACAGTTTTGGAAATTTATAGTTTATAGTCAGTGTTATAGGTGGAGTTTAAACATTTTCAATTTGATCTTGGAAAATATATAATGTTGAGCTCTTTCTAATTTAAAGTGGAATTTATGAAATTACACAATCCTTTTAGACACCAAAACACAATGAAAGTATTTGAAATACAGTTAAGAAACTGTTATGTTTTCGTAACTATGTTTGTTGATTTTTGTATTTTTGTTTCATTTTATGTACATTTTAGGCCTTTAAAATTTTTTTCTTTTTGCAAATACCATTTTTAATTTTTATTAAATATACGGAATAAATTATCAATGTGAGCTACTACTTACACAAATAATCAGTACTTATGTCACCAAGACAGCGGACTTGATGAAGTATAACTTCTTTTGTGACTGGATTCATATTATGCAGTCTTTATTTGAAGCATTACTTGAAATGGTTGCAATAAGCAATACATACTTATTTCTGGCACTATGACTTGAAAACTATATGTAAGCATTGAATACAAGCAGTACTGTGCTTGTTTCAAGTATTGCTTATAACACAACTATAAATTAAATAAAATGTAGTGATCACAAGACAATTAGCCGAAAGGGAGGAAAAGTGTAAGTCGTATTGATATCAGTTTAGTCAATATTGTATAATTTATTTATTTATTTTGCTTTGACAAAAGTTAGGCCACATAGCAAAAACAATTTCACTTTAAGAATTCTTTAAAATAATAATCGTAAAAACAGCGTAAATAGGAACTCATGACGTTAAGACGCAAGTAGCACTGAATGCAGTAAAGGTATGGATAATACGGAGTCCGGGTGATGCAGCTAGTCTGTTTTCAGGTACTGTTCAAGCCTGCACTGCGTCTGTTTTGAACTAATTCTTGCCCCTTTTCCCCCCATACTATGGCATATCAGTTATGAGTAGTAATACTACAGACTATGTGTTAAATCACTGCACATAGTTCTACACATACCGTATTTGTCGGCATATAAGACGACTATTTTTACATATTTTTGGCCTTCAAAAATTGCTACTCTTCTTATATGGAGGTGCAAAAATATTTTGGTAACCTAAAAATCGTTTGAAAGCTAAGCTGTAAGCTGTGGAGTTGTATGATGTTGCAAGAAATAGCGTTTTTCGTCACAAATAAAAAAGAGTGCCCTGTTTTTTAAATAAAATTTACGGTACGAAATTTTAATGAGCGTCATTAATAATAAAAGACACTTCCTCGCAGCGAAGCGGCGATCGATGCGAGCGCGTGCCGAGATACTTTGTCTCGCAGGCCTACAACTCTCGGGCGGAGAAAACGAGGATCTAGGTCCGCATGCTTACATCCTTTGTATCGCAAGCGCACAACTCTCGGGCGGAAAAAACTAGGATCTAGGTACCGTACCACACGTTCATGTGTGTACTGTCTCGTGCTAGGCTGGCAGACAAAAGCGCTCAGGAATGCGACGACCTTGCAAGCAGCTGTTGTAGCCCTGCGTTGCCATGTAGTGCGCGGCGTGCCTCTCCGGTGTTGTCAAGTCGCGCACACCTGCCGGCAATTGACACATCGCCAGCCGCGGCCGTGCATTTCCTTGGCTCTTGGGCGCGCGGAGAGCAGTAGTAGCCAATGTTATTCGTTTATCTGTCTACTGTGATGATTATATGACGGTAATAAATGCACTGAAAATATTTAAACTGAATTTTTAATGTTTCTGGCAAAGGAAAAAAATGTTTTTCTGTTGGGAATTTCAAAATTAGTAATTTACTTTTTTTCAAGATTTTGTACCTTCAAAACCATGACTCGTCTTATATGCGGGGTCGTCCTATATGCCGGCAAATACGGGATTTAGGTTTTATCCCGGATCTTAACTTTAATTTTGTAATTTTCAATAATTTTCTTTTACAATGTTTCAGAACACCCAAGTAAAATCCAGTACTCTTAAAATCAAGGTTTTACTGTATTTCAGTTTTTGTGCCAGCCTGATTTATGTCACTGTAGATTTAAATTATAGCCGTAACTAACTTCTATGAAAAGTAAGTACGTATCAAGTATGTACATACTGATACTATCTACAAGTAATGACGAGAGTAAGCAAGTGTCGTAGTTGTTCCTAGCATTAAATATCTACATTATCATTCAGTGCATAGGAAATTAATGAGCTCCTACTACAAAATTATCCAAGAGGCCAATAATGGTGTCAAATAAGAGATGTAAGTTTGTAAATGCTTTCTTATGCACAAGGAAGATAACTACAGTATTCATATACAAACAAATATCGGAACAACACATGCCAGTACAGTATAGTGTATCAAGTAGGTACATATATGGATTAGCAATGATAACACACCAAGTCGTCAACAACGAACATGTTCCCCATCTTATTTTGTCACGGTCGTTGCATATTATATATGTATACCATAGTATCAAACTGCACCACAGATTAAATAACAGTTACAAAATCAAATACCTCTCGAATTAGAATCAAGTAATTTGTATCTGAAGTTGGCAAATTGATGTATCTTGCGAAAGAGATGGGAACAGTTACATTATTCTGCTATCCTATCACAATATCTTCTGACAATGACAACAACTTGGTGTACTATTTATAGTGGTGTACGTCAGGTAATATAGTTTATTTAAATATAGATTACTACGTATGAGCATTAGAAAAATGAAGTGAATTTTTTAAAAAAATCAAATTGTATTAAGAAATTGAGTAAATAGGAGAATATTTGCTATGGAAAATTGTCTGTCCAAAAAATTAGTTACCACTTTTAACAACTGTACTAAATCTGGGATACCACTACGAATCTCAGCCTTTCCTATACAAATATTTTCTTGTTATTTGTGCAAGTTGCTAAGGACCTAGATTAACACACAAAAAAAAAATACAGTCTGGTATACCAGAAAATTTGTTATGATTAATGTCCTTAGTTAATTTTTTTTACTACTGTTTTGAGACTTTATTTGCAATTTTTATAACTACTTCTTATAGCTGAATACTGATATTAATTTTTTGTTGTTCCTTTATTTAATCTACTACTGTATATAATTTTGTGCTAAATTTGTACATAGCAGTTTCAAGGTGTAAAAAATGTGTGTGTGCAGTACAATATTTCTATCCTTGTCACATTTTAAGCACTCTTCCAGGAGGATGTCGTGAAATATTTTTATGTTCAGTAACTTGTGTTGTGTGATTGTGATTGTGTACATAAACTTTCCTGTGATGTCCGTCATGTGTATTTGTAAACACACTGGTTGATGAATAAAGATGATTTGGACTACAATTAATTTTTAATAATACGTACCAGCAACTCACATTTAGTACATTTGATGTGTGTTAAACCTTTTATTGTTACAGTAACTCCATTATTAAAATAATTTTTTGAGAACCAAAAAAAAATCTAACTATAAGAATGTGTAATTCAAACTTATTTTAAAAAAATAATTAATTGGCAGACGTCCCCCACCCATCTGGACTGTTTGCTATTGTAGTGGTGTGCCGCTTCTTGTCTGTATCTGTTGTGGTGTTGTTGGTTATCTAGATGTCCCTGTTCGGGGACGCCAGATGTAACGGGTGATGCCGCTTGTCTCGACTACGATGTGTTGTTGATGTCTATCTAGAGGTTGGAGGTTATGATGTCCCTGTTCGGGGCGGCAGAATGTGACGGGACCTGATACTTCTCGCC
>PNEQ01004450.1:41568-79439 GCA_003012365.1 Medauroidea extradentata | reverse complement strand
ATATATATATATATATATATATATATATATATATATATATATATATATATATATATATATATATATATTGGGCACAATTACGAAAATATTAATTCAGGTTGAAAGAAATACATAACACTAAAGAAAACTTTATGTGTAGTACGGTGTTGTGTATCACGTTTTATGAAATTCTGACATAATATTTCCTAAGATATGTAACACTATGCTAAAAATATTAAAATGTCTGCCATTTCGAAAATATAAACACAGGATGAACTAAATACACAAAAGTAAAGTCAGAGTTTTATGTAGTGTTAGCAGTGTGCTGCTGCTGCTGCTGTGCCCCGCGTGTGTTACTCAGAGCAAATACCTCTTTGTACACCATATATGCAGATCAGTCATCAAGCGTTAGAATGACAAATATGCTAGTTGAGCTAACTCTGCAGCAGGATAAGTAGCTATAGCTGTCAACGCGAAAATCAGTCTTAAGTTTGTCCCTGCCAGTAACAGCGACTTCACCTGGACATTATTTACAGTCACAGCAATGTTAACGTTGTGGGTAATTACAGACTGTTAAATAAAAGAGGGTAATTGAATGAAATACGTACAGTAGTTACATTGGTGTTAAGATAAATTCCCCTCGAGCACAACCGTTGGTGATAATGTCCTCGATAATATATTTGTTTTTCAAAACCTTTACTTGAAATTAAGTGGCATTAAGGAGTTTTGCAGGGATAATATTTCTCTGAAATATAAACATATTTGGTGCCCCAACCTTGAGGTTAGTGAGATATGGGCTGATGCTGTCGAGGAACTCCACCACTTCACTTTTTAACTTCCACCAAATTGCACTTATTTCCTGTTCATTGCAGTTCTTGTGTGTTAAACTTGCACATTTGCTCAGGCTTTAAAGTAATTTGACCCCAGAACCTCCCGAACAATATACCACAGCTACAAACAACTGCGCCACATAACGTAGAAATTATTTATGATAACTACTTTATAAAATAAACTATTCTGGCTCGTAGTGGTTGTACAACACCGCGTATCGATAGAACTGCGGAATGAAACTCCAGTATAATTTATTTCTCACTGATAGTACTTGCTTTTCGGATCGTCTACCTTTAAAGTTCACAAAGTTGCCTTCTTAATTAAGTTACCTAATAAAATAAAAAACTTGCATTAATTTTTTAAGTACTTGCGTAAGCTTACTTCTGATGCGAACAACACCTCAATATCTCTACTTGTTAGATAATTATCATCAGCTGATAGAAATCAAATGTCATGCCTTTTCAACCCTTTAGAGGTCGAATATCGAAAAATCACAATTTCACATCTTAAATATTTGTGTATGTATCCAAGTGAATTAAAATCTTGACGATAGCCAGCTCAGTCCAAGCCAAATTGATAATTCATTAAAAACCACATATCACCACTGTATAGTACTGAGAGTTCGAATTTTGAAAAATCTTAAAATTATTTCGCTGCCAATTACCTAATCAATCATCATTCTTAAGTAAAAATAAACTGAATACATCAATGAGTTGAGTAAACATCGAAGATTTATCTAACACAAATTCCAGGTCTTTTCACCACCTAAGAGACTGGATTTCAAAAAACCCTAGAATCACATTTTTTACTATTTTACTGGTGTCTCATGAACGTAAATGACACGACAATAGCACGCTGAGTTCGAGACATACCAACGATTATTTGAAAACACTTTTTTTTTTTTTTAATTTTCACCCATTTTCACCTCCTTAGGTGGGAAATATTGAAAATTTCGAGAAATTACTTTTTTGGTGTTTGAGTAAATATCAATCGTAAACAAAAATCACGTCGCTATATAAAATACCAATGTGGTCATTTTATTTCGATTGTGAACAGGAAACACATTTTACCCTTTCTTTATCTATTTGGGGCCGAATTCAGTAAATGTATTTAAATGATATTTAGATATTTACAATAGCATCAATCTAAAGCAAAGGGACAACAATATCTCGATTGGTTCGATAGATATGGAGGAATAATCGAAAACATATTTCACGTATTTTCACCCCCTTAATTATAAAATTTCGAAATGTCATAGAGTCCTCGCATAGTCTTTTGTATACGTAATCAATTGAAGTAAAAATCACGACGATAGTCAATTGTGTTTCAGTGATATAGACGATTCATAAAAAAACAAATTTTCCCGTTTTTACTGCTTGTGGGTCGAATTTAAAAAAATACTAATACTACTTTTGGGTATTTACGTAAGCACCGTTTGGAAGTGAAAATCAAATCTATATCTTGAAGGATTAGACAACTATCGATAGTTAATCGGAAACCCATTTAAGGTATTTTCTCCCCCTTAAATTGTGAATTTCGACCAATCCTTAAATTGGCTAATATGCATTTTATGTGTGTCCTAATAAAGTCGAAATCACGATGATAGGCTGTCGGGATCGAGCTTTATCGACGTTCCTTCGGAAGTACACTTCGCCCCTTTTCACCCCCTTTGAGGTCAAATTTCGAACAATTCTTTCTTAGTACTCACCTTCGACCTAAGGGTAAATCACACAAAACATTTTCATGATTCTAGGATCTGTGGTTTGGACTGCAGATTGATATGTCAGTCAGTCATTCAGTCAGTTATTCATTCAGTCAGTGTTATCTTTTATGTATTTACTAGCAGTCCTCCGCGGCTTTGCTCGCGAGTAATATTCATAATTGATAATATTTACTAAAATTGAAAAACCTCTTTGTAAACCAGATTGGTACTTTAGTCATCAAGTTTTAGAATGTCCAAGCTTATTTACAGCACTGTAAATATGAAGTTGTGGGATAGTTATAGACTCTTACATTTTAGAAGTTAATCGAATGAAAAACGTCTGATTTAGCATTTTGCTCAATCATTGGTGACGGTGTCCTCTATTACATATTTTCAAAATGGTTACTTGAAGTTTGATACCATTAGAAAGTTTGTTGGGAAAAGTTTTCGCGGAAACGTATTTTGTGCCCCAACCTTGAGCTTAGTGAGATGATATATGTGAGATGATACTGTCGAGGAACCTAAGTGGAAAGTGAACTGCATAATACATATTACCCCTTTTAAACGACTACATACAAATTGCATAAATTCGATCTGCCTTGCTTTCCGTGTGTGTGAGACTTGAACGTTCGCACGTAGCTTTGTACAGAATTAAAGCACAGAACCTCCCGGAATCTATAGACCTGAGCTACAAACAACTGCGTAACGTACAGTCGAAATAATTCATGAAAATAAATTGAATTTAAAAATAAAATAATTATATCCTGGGTTTATAGAGGTTGTACAATACCACGTCTCGTATGTTACTGTTGTTGATTTCATTCTTAAAGTAGGAAATAATAGCGCAAAATACTCTTTACTTCCTTTAATAACCTTAATTCGAAATATTCTCACTTGTTACATTGTTACATCAAAACAGTTAACACGCACTTCTTGCTACTCTACATCACAACCAAAAAAAAAAAAAAAAAAAAAAACAGTATGTCCAACCTTATGCAAGAAACATAAAACTAACTAACTTAACAACACTTCTCCTTGGCAGTTAGTTTAAAAAAAGTGTTTCTATTTAATTTGAATGGACAACGCTTACATATACAACATGACACTGGATAAGAACTATACGATACACTCTTTAGACATGTCATTTTGGTTTAGAAAAACCTAGAAAGTTTCTCATATCAATACTGATTTTCATTCAAATAGGTACTGAAACAATATAACACTCACTACAAAGTTAATGTTAACACTGTACCAACAAAACACAATATATCAATTACACAACTGTCACTCTTACCTGGTAAAACATTGAAAGTTTCTCATATTAATAGTGAAGTTCTTTGAAATAGGTACTGAACCAACATAACACCCTCATAAAGCAACATTAACACTATGTCAGATCAATACAAAAATCCTTTACATAACATTAGAACTAGATCAGCACATAACAAAACCCTTTACTAAGTGGTCAGCCCTAGACATGATACAAACTTTGATTTTTTTTCTCTCCACTCAAATGTTTCGTGAAAAGATCAGTGACGTTTTCACAAGATGGTACATATTCAAACTTAATGTCACCATCGTTAACCGCTTGATTCAAAAAACAAAGTTTTAGGGACATGTGTTTTGACCTCTCAGAGTTCAAACCATTTACTGTGAGGCTTATGGCACCTAGGTTATCACAATATATTACAAGGGGCTTAGGAATGATGCATTCTTGGCCCATTTCCTCTAAAATCATTTTGAGCCACATTGCTTCCCTGACTGCCTCACACATAGAGTTATACTTTGCTTCCATTGTAGACAAGGCGACCGTGCTTTGTTTTTTTGTTCGCCAGATTACTGGTGCACCTGCTACCGTAAACATATAACTACTGATGGATTTTCTATCCTCTCTGTCATTCCCCCAGTCTGCATCACAAAAGGCTTGGAATTTTGAGCAATCCCTTTTATATTCTATTCTTAATTTACTAGTATGTTTCAATTACCTCACTACATGTTTTACATTGTTCTAGTTCCTTTTAGTAGGGTTTTCGTTCTTTGTACTTAATTTTCAATCTGCAAAACTGATGTCTGGTCTTGTGGTGTTTGATACATACAACAATTTCCCTATTGCATTTTGGTATACATTGGGATCCACACATTCCTCCCCTGGTACACCCTTATCATCACTTATCTGCAGAGGTACATTTCTCCCCTTTGAGTGTGATTCACTGATTTGAAAATCATTCAAGATATGCTGTAAGTAATGATACTGGTCGATGCTAATACCCTCCTTGGACCTACGAACATTTACAGAGATGAAATTGCTCATCTCCCCCAGCTCCCTTACCTCCAATATTTTGGAAAGTGAATATTTGAACATTTTTACTTGGTCACCCTTACCCCACAAACCCAGGTCATCCACACAAACACCCACAATCAAGTCCTTTGTTTCATTTATGTATGCACACCTATCCTTTTCCAAGTTTCTTAATCCCAAATTCTTAAGAATACTATCTATCATTCATTTTGTACCATTCCTTTGCACTCTGTTTCGGTCCATACAAACTCTTTGACAACTTCTATACCTTCCTATTATCTGCTACAAATCTCTTGGGTTGTTCTACATAGACTGTCCCTTCCAAGGGACTGTTCAAATAAGCTGTTAAAACATCAGTATGTTCAACAGTCCAATCATTGAGTACAGCTATGGAGAACAAAGATTTAATGGTTTTCTTTTGTAGTACAGGTGAGTAAGTTCTGTGTTAGTCAATACCATACACTTGTTATAAACCTCTAGCAACGATTCGTGCCTTGTACCTATCGGCTTGACCACCTGGGTTCCTTTTAATCTTATAGACCCATTTTGTTCCTAGCACATTTGCGTCCTTTGGTCTATCTACTACCTCGTAAGTGCCCTGTCTTTCCAGCTGGGACATTTCCTCTACCATTGCATCTTTCCATAAGTTCGAATCCCTACTTACTAAAGCCTCCTCAAAATTTTGTGATCCAATACAGTTTGACTTTGTGGTGTTAGGTTCTTTACAAACATGGGTGTGCATACATTTGTTACCACATAACACAGTTACATCACAGCAAGGACACCCCTTTGGTTTACAAACTTGCTTAGACTTACGAACACTTTGTTCACCTTCACTACCTTGTTCCTCTTGTACGAGTATTCTTTATGGACCTCATCACCCCAGCCTAAAGTATCATCAACCTCACTATTTTCCCCATCATCTGAACAAACTGAGACACTTTCAAAATGCATATCAACCTGCAGGCATATTTCTGTAAACAAATCATCTGTAAACTCACTTTCAAACACGAAACTTTCATTATCAGCTCTAGGTACCTCTTCCTCCCCTTAGGAAAGTGCTTGATTGTGTTCTGCTGGTGTTTGGGTTAAATCTATGACATATTTATCATAAAATTTATGTTCGTTCTCACTTTCGCGTTTCTTATAAGGAAAGGCAGTCTCGTCAAATACTGCATAGTGAAATATCTTGACCTTGTTTTCCCTTGTGACCCATACTCTATAACCTTTAACGTTCGGTTCATAGCCCACAAAAATTGCACATACGTCCCTTCTGTTCATTCAACTTGCCACTTCCATCAGTATGACACCACACTTGGCAATCAAACACCCCCAGACGCTCATATTCCTCAGTGCTTACTGGGTTCCCACCTCACAACTCTATGGGTATATTGTTGCCCACTGCCCTAGATGGTGACAGATTTCGAACATGGCAAGCTGTGTTTGCTGCCTCTGCCCAAAAAGAATGAGGTAATCCTGACTGAATCAGTATACAACTTGTGGCAATTGTTAGGGTTCTGTTTGCCCTTTCAGCTATCTCATTTTGCCGAGGGCATCCGGTTACTGTTTTTCTATGAACTATCCCATTTTCCCACAAGAAGGACTCGAATGCCTTGCTACAATACTCTCCCCTACCGTCCGTCTGAATATCTTTTATTTTGCTATCGTGCATTACCTCTACCCTGGCCTCATAACTTCTGAACTTTTCAAACACATCGGATTTTTGTTTGACAAAACTAACTAACATATATCGTGAACAATCATCAATATTTGTGACCACGTAATGTGCCCCTCCCAAAGAGGCAGGCAACTTCCCCGTCCATCAGTATGTATCAACTGTAGAGGTTTAGAAGAAACTCGTTCTTTCACCTTTGGAAACCTGGTTTTGGTCAACTTACCCTGCATACACACATTACAAACATCACTGAGTTTACCAGTTACTTCTATGGTGGGGATCTTCTTTATAGCAGACTCATGCAGATGTCTCAGCCTGTCATGCCAAATTTGGACACTGCGCAGAGCAACTGCATCGTTTTCCCTGAACCTGATATATTGGTTACTTCCCCTGGAATTGATATACAGTACAATATCATGCTTTGCTTCAGATGTTGCTGCTGTCATGTCTACACTGTATTCAGTCTTCAGAATATACAATACATTAACCACCTTCGCCTTGAAGATTTACTCGTTGCCGTCTTGCCATATAGCATATATGTTACAAAGTTTTGTAACATTGCCCTTCGCTGCTAACCTGGATCCTGAAATCAGTTCATTCTGAAAATCTGGGACATATAGCACATTTGATAAGCCCAATGTCCAGCCCCCATACTCATCAGTCATGGTGATTTCTACAGTCCCAGTCCTTTTGATGCATTCAAAACCTTTGCCCATTGACACAGTTCCCTCATGCCCTTCAAAGGTTTTTAATAAGTGTCTGTCATGGCATATGTGGTCACTGACTGCTGAATCCACAACCCACTCACCTATTTGTCTGGTTGGTGACACGAGTCCTTTTGCACTAACACAAGAACGGTATTTCAACCTCTCTTGCCTTTCAGGAGCACTTGATACTGGTGGCTGGCGGTGGTTTAGTTCTGGTTCTGCAGAGGGATTAATGCACTCATTTGCCGAGTGTCCTAAATTTCCGCAGCGAAAGCATTTACCCTTCGTGCAGTATCTCGCTATGTGTCCCCACTCATTACATTGAAAGCATCTTCTTTTGTCGTGTGCTTCCACATTCACTTGAGTTAGACGATATGTTCTTGACACGTTTTGCTGCCTGTTCCTTTCCGCCTGGCTACTATTATCACGGTACCTTGTCCTTGTCCTTGTCGATAGCGCCCCGACTATATGTCTAGGCACTTCCATCACCTCTTCTCTTAAAAGAAGTGATTTTACTATTTCTGTGCTCAAATTCGGTTCCCTACCAATCAGGTTTACCAATAAACCGTATTTATCATTTGGTAAACCAATGAGGAACCGTCCTGCTAGTTGAATATCACTGAATTCTAAGACAATACCTCCACTTTGTATTTTTCTGTTTCATGATTGTACTGTCGCCATGTAATCATGCATGCTGAGCTCGTCAATTTTCACGACGTTAACCATCTCTCTTACCATTTTGAGGCAATGCGGGAGTGTATATGACGAATGGATGCGAGCCAACTTTTCCCATGCTTCTTTGGCTCGACTAATCTCGCCGATGTCTTCGACAAACACGTCATTTACACTCTTCAATAAAAAAGGCCATAACTTTCTAACTAAGGGCTTGTTCCTTAGTTTTTTTTTTAGACTGGTGACAGTAACTCAGATGTTTTTTTTTTTTAAACCAAAAGTTTTGAAAAAATTTGAGTCAATGTGCAGTCACACGATGCACAATACTGTGGATGCCTTTTTAAAAATTATGTACCATTCGTCAACAAAAAAATATTTTGCTTCATTTTTGCTTATTTTCACGACCAAAAAAACGTGGTACTTTGGGTGATGAAATCTAAAAAAACCCGTTCAGTACATTTCTACAAAAATTCAGTTACAAATTATATTATACACGTGTCAAAATTGTGGAGCAAAATTTTGATACGACTATTAGGTAGCAGTAAAAAAAAATATTTTCGAAATCACTGCAAAACTGGGTAACAAAGCCTTAACTCTCGCCTGCGGTTCATTTATATTGTCTGCTTCAAATCCCGGGTCTATAACGTTCCAGTAGTTTCTTTCCACTAACTCTGCATGGGCTCTTCTTGACCATACATAGTAGTTATTTTTGTTCAACTTCGATATGATATCGCCGCGTGTTTTATCGCCCATCTTGAATCCTTCCTTTGTCTCTGCGCAACACTTTGTATCTCAAAACCAACGTTCCCTGGGTCCATAACCTGTTGATTTCATTCTTAAAGTAGGAAATAATAGCGCAAAAATACTCTTTACTTCCTTTAATAACCTTAATTCCAAATATTCTCACTTGGTACTTTATTACATCCAAACAGTTAACACGCACTTCTTGCTACTCTACATCACAAGAAAAAAAACAGTAGGTCCAACCTTATACAGGCAACATAAAACTAACAAACTTAACAACAACTGTAGCGTGAAACTCGTGTATAATTTATTTCTCGCTGGTCGTACTTGCTTTTCGGATCGTTTACCTTGAAAGATTATAAACTTAGTTTTATTCTTAATAATTAAGTTAGCTCATAAAGTAAAAAAAACTTACATATAATTTTTTTAATACTTACTTAAGTATCACACTGACGCGAACAACACCTCTATAACTTTACTGGTTAGATATAGATATCATAGGTTGATGGAAAACCAATTTTGTGCTTTTTCACTCTTTTGTGTGTCGAATTTCGAAATATTTTCATTTCACATCTTAGACATTTGTATAAGAATCCAATTGAAGTGCAAATCCCGACGGTAGCCCATTCAGTCGAATGAAAACCGAAGGTTCATTTAAAAAACGCATATGACTGCTGCACAGTATTGAGAGGTGGAATTTCGAAATATCTAAAAATAATTTTGCTATTATTTCTGTAATCATTATCCCGAAGCAAAAATTAACTGTATATCCCGACGAGTTCGCTATATATCGACGTCCACGAGACACCAATAAAGTATTCTAAAACGTGATTCAAGGGTTTTTCGAAATTCACTCTCTTAGTAGGGGAAAAGACCTGTAATGTGTTTTAGATAAATCGACTCCCGTTCACCCCGCCTCTCTTGTTCCGTCACTGCTCCACACTCCTCTCACCCTTACATCATCCTTTCTTCGTGTCGTACACAATGTGACTCTGCCATAAAGCGAACACGTGGTGGTATTTTCATTTTCAATTCGTGGAGACGAAAAGATTTCCTTGTGACATATATGTATATATAAATTTAATTTCAAGTAAATACAGTATTTCTTGACGGACACGTGGTGGTATTTTCATTTTCAATTCGTGGAGACGAAAAGATTTCCTTGTGACATATATGTATATATAAATTTAATTTCAAGTAAATACAGTATTTCTTGACTGCTGAACAATTCATTTTGGGTGCGATAGTCTGGTGTAAAAAAATTGACGTGATGTTTTGTGATAAATAGTGGAATTCTTCTTATTTCTGACAGAATAAGATACAATGCGGTATTAGTAATGAAAACCTAGCTCCAGCGACATCTCTGACGTCCACAGGCGTACCCACAAATAAAAGGTGGCCGTAATGACAACTGCCACATGTTGTTATAGCCTCAAGCGGATTGAAGAAGTTCTTAAATCGAACGTGTTCAAAGCACTCCGGCTTCTGAATAACATCACTCGCAAAAAAACAACGGCGAACATTACAGAGGAATTGAAAAAAAAAAAAAAAAAAAGTAGTAATAACAATCTCACGTCTGTGGTGGTCGTTGAAGGTCATGGACATAAAAAGTTCTTGGTAAAATAATTGATGGTCTTCACAAGCAGAATGTGACATTAACTGTGACGTGAAGGAGGAGTGGCCTACACCATCAGCCATAAGTGACGTCCTCTAGTTCTTATGGCGCAGCCTGGAAGACTGCAGTTATTAGTCGTTGAGAGTCATTACTTCATGTCTCTAGAGCGAAGATAAGTCTGTTAATACCGTACAATGACGATCAATGGACGTTTGCTTAGAGCAACCTAGGAAGGTATTGTGGTCATTATGTTATACTAGCAGAGCGCCCGCGGCTTTGCTCGCGTGAATTTCTCGTAGCAGACAATATTTACATTCATTAAAAAAACTTTATTGTACACCAGATAGATGGTTCATTCGTCAAATGTTAGAATGACAAATCTGCTAGTTAAGTTAACTCTGCCGCAGGATAAGTAGCTATGGCTGTCCACGAGAAAAGCTGTCTCAAGTTTGTCCCTACCACAAACAGCGACTTCGCCTGGGCCATATTCATTGTCACAACAATGTTGAGTTGTGGGGTAATCACAGACTCTTAAATGTAAGACGGTAATCGAATGAAACACTTACAGTAGTTTACGTGTTATGAATACTCATGTGCCCCGAGCACAACCATTGGTGATGGTGTCCTCAATATCATACTTGTTTTTCAAAACCTTCACTTGAAGTTAAGTGAAATTAGGCAGTTTTGGTGGGATAATGTTTTACAGAAAAATAAACTTATTTAGTGCCCAACTTTGAGGTAAGTGAGATAGTACATGTGGGATGACGCTGTCGAGGAACTTTAGTTATTAGTGGATTTCATATTCATAAAAAATTTAAATCAAGTTTGATGATGTTATAAAACACGGTTCCTTAGATATCTAACTTAATCGAAAAATATTGAAATGGTCGCAATTTCGAAAAAAATAAACCGGTGAAAACAAAGTATATAAAAGTAAATTCTAGTTACTAAGTTCTATATGTGTACAAAGTTTTATGAAATTCGAAATTTTTTTTTTAACTTTATAGAGACACACATTCATACGCACACACAGACTTCATATATTTAAGTGTTTGCTTGTTGCAACTTTAATGCATATTTTACGAAGTAATCCTTGACTTGCCTAGGTCGACAACCTTGAAATTCATTCGTTATTTTGTGAAGCTTGTGAGTAAGATGAACGTCTCCCGTACAAGTTACCGTCTGATTGCATGGTTGGATGAATGGTTGTAGTGTTGTTATCTTACGGCTTTTCATCCAGCAATGTTTTATTCCCGCTTAACATAATTAGCCTTTGAAAACTATTATTCGAGTAGTTTCCTCATTCCCCAAGGAAGCCGTGTGCTTCTTCCTCAAACTACTCGGTTCCACAAGTCTTCTTCTTCACTGTAGATACAATGTAGTGCTTTAGTGTGAAACTGGCAAGGGGACATCATAAAATACTACCAAACAGATGAACCAAGGATTATTTTTAAAATGTGTTAATCCTCTATCACACATCATATAATTGGGGGATTCTAACAGGCAGATCATAGCTTTACGACCTTTACATTGGGCCGGTGCTGTTCGAAACTGTTTTTATATTTGCAAGAGGCAAAGGTAAAACTTGTTTCCTGGATGAAAATAGTTGCTAACACTTCTACCTATTTATGAACCTGGATGTTATATGTTTAACATTTTTTCATCCTACTCACCTCAGCGTTTATTTATACACATAGAACTAGATAATGCCACTTTGTACATGCCACCAATGACCGTGCATTGTTGGAACTATACACAGCTCAAGTCTAATGTGGGTATGTCTGTTTACTTCACATACAGCTCTAATTTAAGGATTTTTCGCACTTATGCTTCTGCCATCAAGCATGCAGTTTACCAGTTACAACAATTAAGTAAGTATTACTGTAAATAAAAGAGAGTAGTGATAAAATTTACTCTGATTTGCGAATAAACTTCTAGTAAGGAGATCATAAATAGAATAGAAACATATGTACATTTATGCTGAAATATTGACAACAACTAGGCTATGTTGCCGATGTACGTACTATTGAGCAAAATTATACGGTTTCACCAACATTCAACTTATATTATATCATTCCAGGTTTCCTCAAGCTTTGGTGGTTAGTTCACTTGCAGCTACTACAATATCAGGTTGTTTCAAGTCAGACATTTTAATACCAGATTGATTCCTCGTTTCCTTGCAGTAATATAAGTTCACTCTAGATATTCGAACTTTTGTCAGAAAAACACAAATGTAATAAGAATAAATATTGCGTAAATTTTAGTTCTAGATAGTACTAAAAGTATTTATACGCATAATTTTTCAATCCCAGCTTAATTCTTGTTTGAATGTAATTTAGAATACAATAAACTAGCAATATGCTTTTCTCCTAGTTTGCTGTTTACATTTAAAACACTTAAAGAAACAAAATAAAATAGTTGAAGCTGTTATGCTGAGCGAACTATTGGTTCTATAAAGCAAACAAAATTGTCTGTTGCAGGATTTAACACCCGATAAATTGAATCGGAAATTTTGAGGGGGAGTTACCTTTCCCAGGATGCATATATACTTTCCTTATAAATTAGGAAAAAGTGAATTGATAAACTTTTTTTCACGTTGACAATGCCCAGGTTACAGCTAGTTCAATTTTTGGAATCCATGCGGCGTGGTTTCTGTTTATTTATATGACAGATGTAGTCGCTCCCGTGAGTAAATAATTTTTTCTGTCAGCTGTTTCGTTTTACACAATAATGTAGATAATTTGGTTAAAAAAAATTCAGAAAATAATTTTAATGATTTTATTTATGCCCTGTCGTGCTAAATTGACTCTGCATCCACCGAGACAAAAGTTATCGAAAAAAAATGGATAAACACAAGGCGGCGGGAATCAATCCCTTATGTCACAACTATGGGATACGTATCAATTTATTATCAGTACGAATACAAAAATGTACTTGGCTATGAAATGGTATTATTTAGTCGTTTTTCATAGGTAAGTATTTAATTTCTGGAAATTTGCAATGTTCTTTTTCTTTTCTTCTAAAACTTATTTATGACACATTTTTTAGCTTTCCCACTTTACCATTATTTTTAATTTAACTGATGAGTGTATTGTTTAGGATTTGATTATAATTTATTTTACTACAAATTTTGTAACTTATATTTGTGTACAAAACTTATTTTGTCAAAAATTTTCATACATCTACGTAGAAAAATTCACACATTCCAAACTGTATCAAAGCAATCAAACTACTTTGAAATCGGAGAGAATAGAAAACGAATAATAAGAAATGGAATACAATAATTTGATTTTTATTTATTATTCTATCTCTAAACACTTCTGAATACATAGACAACTTCGAATAGGTAATGGTCTTGTAACGTCTTGATTATAACGAAGGAAATATAGCATTATAAACTTTCTTGGCTGCGATAATACTTTTACAATACCCACCTTATTATTACATATCAAGGTAAAAACAGCGACTAAAATTAACCAAAATGACAAAGTATTAAATTAACGTTAATACCGTTGAAATAGTACAAAACAAGTATTGTTTACGAACAATCGTTTCAAATTATTATACAGTAATAGTTGAGAATTTCGGGAGGGGCACTTAAAAATAGGTTTGCTAAGAGCTGGAAGAATTTGGTTTGATGCAGAAGCCGTTGACACACTCAAGATGAGGTTTGCACACAACTGTAGGAGGATATCCATATGGCAATATTCGGCCTCTGCAGTCTTCATTCTCGTCTGCAACACATTTGTACCAGGTGCATGTGTAAACAAACAACATAAAAATGCATTGTTTTCATTATATGTTTTAACGTTAACACAATCAATGCAACTACAATAAAATTTGTCCATCTCTTATGACATTAGTGAAGCAGTATAGAGCAGTCATTAGTAGCCTATATCTTTAGCAGTATACCAGCTAAACTCTATAACTCCATTAGTTTAAGCTGCAATTTATACTTAAGTGCACACCTATGTAATATTGTAGACGTTGGTAGAGAGACAATACTATACTAACTTCAGCCATGCTACAATGTTTATATGCACTAAGTGTAAGGCATATTCTCAAAAAATTGATCTTTTGATTAGAAATATGTACGGCTTAATTTTTTAAAAATAATTTTGCTACAATATACCTTTAACTATAAATGTAGAATGATCCAGGTAGATCATGTATTGCAATTCATTGTAGGGTTTGAAATGCATTTAAATTACAGTATTTAAGACAATAAACTTGCTACATATCGATAACGACAAGTATAAAGAGACTGAAATTTAGTAACTCAATTTGTTAATGTAAATCTATTAAAACAATTATGATGAAACTGAAATAAATTGTAAAATCTATTTCAAATCATATGATTCTGCTAATTATAAAAATAATTGAACATTTGGCAAGAGCTTAAAAGTTTCAATTCCGAAAAAAAATGTCCCAAAACTAAATTTGACGTGCATATTAAATACAAAGATCTTTTCATGTTTAAATTTACTTAGCACAAACATGCAATTTCTATTATTACAAACCTGCATAAGGAATGCAGATATTGCAGCAGTCACAAGTGGAACCATTTGCCCTGAACTCTCCGTTGACGCAGTTATCTTTGGTGACAGGGTCGCACTTTACCAGTGAACAACCATTCGCAGCACAGGAAAGTGCGTCAGTGTACACAAGGTGACACGTTATAAGCGTGGCCAATCCGACAGCTACCACGAACGCGTTCATCTGGAAAGGAAATTCAATAAGTCATAGCGTATTCCACCGAATTCAAAAAATCCACTTGCAGTTTAAACAAAAAGTTACCAATATGATTATTAACCTTGTAGTTTTGTATACATCTGTTCAGAAAAATGGTGACTAAGTTTATAATAGCTTATCCAGCAGGAAGGATTTAAAAACTTTTCAACAGTCAGACCAATTACACAGGACAATGATTTCAACAACAATTACAAAGACATAAATTCATTCCTCGAGCAAACAGGAATCCTTAGTCTGTAACAAACTTGCTCACTGTTAAGTCAGACTACAGTTAACAAACGTTATGAGGAATTAATAAAATATTTGTGTTACTCAAATTTCGAAAATAGTTGCCTCAACCACTGGAATTACGTGTATTAACTTGACCTAAAATACCACTAAGTGATGTTCCCAGTTTCTAAAATCGTTTTATTGGTTCCGGATATAGGAAATACAATCAGCTTTATAATGCTGTAGCACAACTTCACAAATTAGTGGCCAAGATAAGTTCTGTTTATTAGTGTTTAATTCTAATAACAACTACTATGAACTTATAGAAATTGGTTGAAGATTGCAAAACTGTTATTAAAATGAGAAGTGATTATCAAGTTCTGTATCAGCAATCGTAATTTATTTTTAATAATACAACCAATGACAAGCTACTCTTGAGTTGACCTAGAAAAGCTCTTTTCTTATTTGCCCAAATTACTAAAGGCTGGGGTTCCAGTGGCAAGGTTTTGGCGAGAAAATTAAGAAGTGTGTTTTAGGATCAGAAGTAGAAGAGCGAGAGAGATCCTTACGTCGAGACACGTTTGGACCCGTACTCGCCGTGACACACTTACAACGCCAAGTTTTGTTGGGAGTTTAGATATTACAACTACCGTGAAGATAGCATAATTCTTCCACGTATCAACGGGATTAGTTTTATGTACTAAGGGCGTTCAAGAGTGAAAAAAAATCATAATTTTATATTTGTATGCAGGAGTGTTAGTTTTGCAGACTTCACTTGAAAGTACATTTTCTCCTCACAAAAAAAAAAAACATACCTCAGACAATTTTCGCACAGTGGCATTTCATAGTCAAAATTTGCATGTTTATGGTTCGTACACCTCTAAAACAAATAAACATAATGAAACTAAATAATTCACAAAGAAAGTACATTTAATGGGCTAGGGCTGTTAGTTTATAATAACCTAATACAAAAAATTTTAGTATTTTCAAAATGTTCTGAATGTAGCAAAAAAAATTACGAATTACAGAAATGTTTTAAAATACAAAACATTTTTGAATGTTCTTTTTTTATGTACATCAAGCTGATAGCCCGTGGCACGTATGTTCACTGTAAATTATTTGTTTCCTATGTTATTTGGTTTTCGGGTGTGTATGAAGTAAAAACATGCAAATTGTTACTATGAAATGCCATTATTGGAAAAACTGGTTTGTTTGTAAGAGGAAAATGTAATTCCAAGTACGTGTACAAAACTAACACTATTTCATACAAATACAAAATTACTTTTTTTCTTCTGGAACGCCCTTCTGCTGGCCGCTGACAGCAACTTCTTAACTAATCCTCCCTGACGACTGAGAAAGGAGAAGCTGAGAATTGCGAAACTGTAATCATCCTACGACTATAAGAAATAATCCTAGCAAATTACCTTTTGAAATACCAATCACGATCTGAAATTACAGTACGGAAACTGCTAACCTTATAAAATTAACGGACTGACTTCGATTTTATACCCCAATATTACTTATACTGAGTTAGCCGGTGCAATATGACTACACTAAAATGAATTGTAACAATAATAAACATAATAAACGCGTAATAATTAAGGCAGAATATTATAAAAAATAACAGTGGTATTTAAAAACACTGTAATATAACTACAATCGTAAAACCAGCTGCCATTTATGTAACTTCAAATTCAAGAGAAAAACGAAACTTGTCTGAATCAGTGCTCAAATGTAATTTAGAAGTGGTCATACTGCGTGACAGACATCCTACAATGAAATGCTGCGTCTTAAACAGAAGTAACTGTACAACAATAAAATTAGTTCTAGAATCGAGCAATGTATGCATAATTTAAAAATACTCTTCTGCGATGATGGGTGATTGAAAATACAATATAAGTTTGTTTCAAAGCAAATTTGACATTAACTAACAAGGAATTCTTTGCATTGGTCACTGCAGGTATATGAGCAATGATAAAGTTACTTGATTATTCACACATGGTCTACAACGATAAGGACAAACAAGGAAGGACGCCTTTACGTAAGTCCGTAATCTCACCAAGGCCTGTTGAAATCTTACGTTAAAATCTCTTATTGAAATATAGAACGAATTTCTCAATAACCAAAGTCAACTAAATTAGTCTTGAGGTTTGTTCACTTACGGACTGAGCATTCTTGAAAAGCAGATGATTGTGATTTTAATACGTGACATATTTAACATACTAATAAGTGAAATATTACCAAACCTATCTACGTTATACAGCTCTATTTCTTCGCGGAAATGCAAGAAATCACTCCAAAACGTTTTCTTTGCCGGTGGAATTTATTTATGGCAAAGTCGCAAGTCAGTTTTATGGATTATAAGCTGTTTGTTTTTAAGGCTAGAATTATGTTCAAAACTTTTTTGATACAATAAAATAAAGAAAAATGCCATATCATAGCACTAAATAAATGTTTTTAGGATCGGCTGCAGAGGAGTATTTCTTAGACGGAATATTATCTGGTTTAAAGATATCTTACGCTTCTTTAAAGAAAGTTGTCTTTCAGTGTAAGAGAACATAGAAAAAAAACAGGAAAAATTGCCGTAAAATTATAGTCAGTTCAGTTACTCTAGTCACTAAAACTACTAATCGTCACTATAGTTTATTATATTGTCGACTTTCACAACTGCTACCACAATCACTAGAACTACTACTGCAGCGACTCATTTCAGTAGATAATTGACTTACGTTGTTTCTCGAATGACTGATTCAATTGCAAATGAAGTTTTATAAACATTATTTATCGGAGAAACAAAAAGTAATATATATCGAAAATTCTGTTCTGGAAATGACCTTCACACAACGTTTCAAATCAGCACAAGTCTTATTTTTCTTAAAGTTACTATCGACAAAAATTATACTTTCAGGTATACGCAAAATACTTTGAAAATTGGAAACTTTTCCATCACATAAAAATAACGCTCTATAGTAATTACAAAACGCCTTTTCAAAATATTTCTGTAAAAGCCCACCTGTTATAAGTCTATCACACTAATAAGCTAGTTCACCAAAAAAATAGCAAGCCAGGAGAAACAAAAGAGAAAAATTCTCGACTATGTTAATACATTAAAAAAATTGATTCCAAGAAATTAAAACATGGAGTGGTTTAAGGAAAACACGGTAGTCAGATTTCTAAGAAAGAATCTAGTTCCGCCAGATGCGAATAGCATTTCACAGCTCAGTTTCCTTCGTTACTACGTTTATAAAGTTTGCTGTAAACTCCATTAGTAATTCATGTCGGACATCTTACATCGAGATGCTTCGCATTGTATAGGTTTTTTTCAAACATAAGTGTTCTACAACGCAGAAAGTTGACGCAGTGATGAAACTTTAGAATTGCATTCGGAAGGTTCTGTATTTTATTACTGGCCTGGCCATCTTGGTTTCTCATTTCCATAGTTCTACTTAATCCACACGTTGCTTCTGTGGTTTTTCTTTAACACTAGCCATAACAGCTTCCCTTCATACTGCTGTCTGTCAGAGGCACTCAACTGCATCTGTAATTACGTCACAGTCTATGAGATGTTAACGTGGTTTAAATAGACAATTGAATAATTTAAAGCTAACACTTAGACACACAACATCTCTTAACAAACCTTGTAGCAAAAGGAAGTTAAGAAATTATTATTTTTTTCGGAATTATTTTGCGAATTTTTTATGGCTACATTTTTTATATTAAGTATAAAATATAAAATTAACAAAGTTTCTGAAAGTACAGTGCTAGTTGACCCATTTCACCTACAATACGTTTATCCTACCTAAGTTTCAAATTTATAAGTTGAGAAGTAATAGGCCTATATAATTAACGCTGATTCCAGTTTAAACTGCGTGGCTGCTCTCTCAGTGGTCAGAGATATTAAAGGTACTTTAACCTGCCTACTGCATGACCAGAATGACGTATTACCTTCAAAACGTTTATAATTCGTCCAACTTGACCGTACAATATAACAAGACTTACATTTGTGCTAGCGTATTGTAAGAATGACCTTCTAAGACTGATACCAACTGCCAGGCTGCGACTGTATTATAAGAGACAGTTGACGTCACTCCGGGTGTATCGTGTTGGTAACCTCCACCTCGATGTCACAGTTAACGGAATTATCCTCCTGGTTGCGTTTACAAAAGTTTCCCGCTCGTAAACATCATCAATCACGTTGACCGGCGCTGTCTACATCCATGGCCTTCAACAAATAACACACACGTGTGATTGCATCAGTTTTTACGCCGTGATAACTTCCTAAGATCTTCAGTCGTCAGAAGGCCATACCAACGTAAGGCAGAGATCATGAGGTCACGCAAGTAGATTCCAGATATGATGACTGACTGACACTTAGAAGTAGCATGTAATAGGTGACTTCGACTTCGAAGCACAGATAATGACTTAAGTTCTCCCCTTGTTCTTATTGCAGCCAGCGCAAATGTTTGTTACGTTTAAGGAATGACGCATGCGACTGAAATTTATTCCTGGGGTATTTTCAGAAATAATGTCAGTCTCAAAAGAACTATAAAGTCTAGGTTTGTATCTTTATCGTATACAACACGTCAAATGCTATCTATCACGTCCTTATTACTTCCACATCAAAAACAGAAATAATGAAAAAATAAATAAAATAAAAATAACACCCACTTAAATAAAATATACCTACTCTGAAAAAAGCACTAAAAAGAAAATAATAATTGTGTTCATTTTAGATTACTTAGAATATAATCAATTTGTTAGGACAATAATTTACAACAATTGTTATTTTTGGAGTCACTGCCAGTCAAGGTAAACAAACGTTTAACGAAGTAGCGTAGTGTTCCAAACTTTACCTGATTTACTCTAGGATGAAGTGTTGCAAACTTTATGAGATTTCTCAAGGATGTCTCAAACATTTAAGTATACTACCAAAGCGGATAATAATGAGGGATTGTCTAAGGCTTAGAAGAACTATTGAAACCAATATTTAACTAATCCCAATTATTTGCTTAAATCTACGCCATGGTATCTGTTTTGCCTGTTTCGGCACAATCCACTTTATTAGCCCAAAGCCAACTGAACTGGAAACTCACGTCTCTCGCGGATGGTTCGCGCTTCGACTCCGGGGACTGACCGCTGGCCTGGCAGTGACCTCCTGGACACCGAAGCTGACTGCCTCTAGACGTGATTGACGATCCTCTGGCTCGATGTCGGCGACGCCCAGCGCCTCGTCACTTCTTGTGGCAGCTCTACCTTGGGCAACCTTTTCGCAAACCTTTATAGTCGGGGCCCTAGATGTTGTTAAAACATCCTCACTCAGCTTGCCCGGCTCTCGACTGCGTTCATGGCTATGTTACTCTCGTAACAGTAGGTAGGCCTATGCATCTAGCATAATGAAATTTAACGTTTACTGCAACTAAGCATTTCTTAATCGACACAAAGACAGCAGCTGCGCGTCCTAATAAAGTGATTGTATTCTAAGTAGTCTAAAAATAAGGTAATTTTTTTTACATGATAGTGCTTTCTATTCAAAGTAGATTTTTTGAGTCGGTGTTAAATTATCGTTAAGGAGTTCCGTTGTGCCTTCGCAGTCCACATCAGTCCAGAAAGTCCTTTACTATAATCAGGTACCTACCTATGTAGATTTTTTCCCGCGGGGTCGATTCCCAGATTATCGCATGTCGGAATCGTGCCAGACAATGTCGCTGGCCGCTGGGTTTTCTCGGGGATCTCCCGTTTCCCCCACCTTTTCATTCCGGCACTTCTTCATCGTGGGGATGGCATATTAGATTGCTTGCGAGCTGCCAGTAATAACTTTGTATGCGGGGTGCGATACCCTGGTTCTCGAATACTTTCCTCATGCAATGTTTATATTTAATACAAATCACTAACTGAATCATTTGTTCATATTATTAGTCCTGTCTTTGACTTCACGTTATTTCCTTAGTTGTGTTTGGACTTTGGCTTCCCTGTCAGCTGTTTTCTAAAAAGCCTTCAAAGGCACCGCGCCTTTGAGCACCATTGTGTAAGCCTCCACTCAACAAGCATGACGTACCTTGGCGTTGCTCCTGATTATAAGAAGACTTAGTGCCCAAAATGCTGTATTATTATTTCTTTTCACGTCATATAGCATAGTTAACTTTTGTTTTGTTTGTGAGTGATTTTGAGGCATCTGTGAAAAAATTTTAATATATTTTCGTGTTCTTTAAGATGCAAGCCATCGAGTCTAACCTCCGTAGATGAGTCTTCCCACCGCGTTCGCGCTTGTTAGGCCCTGTTTTTGTTTCGTTAAATAACCTAACACTAATTTCAAGGTTCAACTTCAATTTCAACTTTAAGTTCTACCGTTTCAAGAATCATCCTACAACTTTCAATGTCTCAACTATGCTTCAACGACTTCTGTAATACTGCAACTCCCAGCAAAGCCGTATGCATCCAACATGTCCTTCCATTGGACGTTTACTCGCGCTACGTCATACGTTTCAGTTAAGTTCAATGTCGCCAAATGAACTTTAGTTGTGTTACGTACCAAGTTTGGTCATCTAGGGCTTTTATACTTTTGACTTTATATAACAAACTTAATAATTAATTTCTATTTTTAATAACGTTTTCAAGTAAATAATAAAAGTTAGTATGTTCGTGGATACCCGTAGGAAAGTTTAATATTTAAAAGGGTTTGCATAGGCCTGTACACTATATCAAATGAAAATGTTTCAAATGCACGTTTTGTAATTCAATGTTTTCTTCTATATTTAAACTGCCCAGTATTTAATATAATAAATCGTAACTTTCACTCTGCCTCGTATAAAAGTTTTATTTAATAGCTCTTCCTCTGCGAATTTATTTATTTTATTTTATTCTGTAGTGTTAGTTCTACATGAGCAGTCATAGGCAACAGCCAATTTTGTGTCCAGTCTCCCTACCAACACGCATTTAAAGATTACATATTATAAATACGATAGCAGACTATACTAAACTTAAAAACAGTAAGAGGGAGACGGGTCCACCTTGGTCTCCGTATAGCACATTAACTGGGTGTGACCAACAGGTGCAGTATGATCACGTGTTTCAAGTGTATACCAGGATTATAATAGAGCTTGCATTAGAACACGACCACGCTTCGCCATTGTTTGAATATATATATATATATATATATATATATATATATATATATATATATATATATATATATATATATACTTATATAGGCTGTTCACTTTAAACTGAGCACTCAACAGATACTGTAATTATTTTTAAATATGTTTTATTTGGCCAATATATGTTAATTTTTTGAGTATGTTGAAACATTTACAATGGTTGTTAGTTACATGGAAGTTTTCGTAAAAAAAATAGTAAATATAACTGCAAAACGGCCGAAAGAAAACTTTATGCAGTGCTTAGTTTATCGTGAACGGCCTATTTATACATATATAGCTTACCTTCTTTCTAAGCCGAATCAGGATGAAAACAAAAAACAACCAATTCCGGTTGTGATGCCGTGTGAAAAAATGAGTCATAAAATATGTGAAATTTGTACGTAACTGTAATATTAATTAAGTTAATAAGTCTTTTAAAATCAAATTAGAACCCTTTAATTTTTCTACAAACTGAAAACTTATCTACGTAAATTGCTAAGACTTAGAATATGATTTCATGTTAATGCGGACGACAAACAAACAGCAAATGCAGTTCATACCTTCTACCCTTTTTAAACTTAAAAGTGGGGCTCCCTTAAATTGCGTACAACATTTGCAACGGCAGGATATTCTAACATTTGGAAGGTATACATTGAAAAATGTGACCTTTGTATCAAAAATGGCCCTTTTGTAACAAGTGGTCTAGTATCAATCATTATGGTTCAAAATGCATAAGAATCTTGGGCGTGGTGATTAAGAGGCTAGCAATTTGGCAGCACTGCATACATTCATGTTTTATTCCGCCGTGCCGCGCAGACGACGGGAGATATTCACGGTAAATGACATGTTCAGTACTTTAAATTGCTCACATAAATATAGCACTTAGTTCCTGACTGAAGAAAAGTTGTGAAAAAAATGTGCAGGTGTCGTGTACAGTCCATTTGATTAATTGCACCTCGGGTTTCTTTCATGTCAGTATGTACACAGAGTGTCACCGGATAACCTTCAAAGCGAGAATTCCCTTTGTACGGGATTGTGTTAAAAGTGAAAATAATACGTAGATAAGGTCCACTTTTTATTTATGTTCTAAAACAACAGAGATTGTGGCTCAGAAATTTGTAACACAGGAAACAATTTTGTTTAAAACGTTAGCTAAAACTACTGTCTAGGATTGCTATTGTTTAACTTTCGCAAATTAGCTTCAAGAAACCTACAGTTACAGATTAATGCTTTTAGCGTTGAATTATGTACCACGCTGTCTTAAGCCCCGTCTACTAGTATATTGCTTGCTCTTTCAGCATGTAGCAGCTGATAGATAAATGGTCGGGGTTTGAATAAACACAGAGCAATGTATTCTTACTTGTAAGCTATTGAACTCTGGAAGTTTTCCTTTCCCTGTGTAGTTGTCCTTTACAACTACAGCGACTTTTAACGTAATTCTCATTGGCCCAGTAAAATGGGAAAAGCATCTGCATAAAGAAAAATGACCAATTGCTAAAGAAGACTTGTGGCTATGCGCATAGGACAACTAAGTTTCGCGAAAAGATTTATGCACCACTTTGTTTCAGTGTCAAATGCTCACATGTACTACTTTGCTTCATGGTTACTGGCATTGAATCTTTATGTAGAAGTGTCACTCATACGACTGTGCCTATCAAAAAAAGGTTAGTTAGATACCATACGGCTGTAACTAGCGGATACTACTCCAAGCCACAGACAGTTGAAAATAGCCAATCATAGACCGCATAGCAGAGCTGCAAGTGTGCACATAATGCATTAAGACTAAGTGTTTCATAAATATTTTCGCAAATCAGGCGTCCCTAGCGATAATATTTTCGTGAATAGAGGGTAACCCTACATGTGGAACAACTAAAAGTCGAACCAACTGGTAAATATCAACAAAATCGATTACCTAATCCCAGTGTTTGAGGTCCACAGTTAGAGCTAAAATACAGAGTGTGTGAACAAATCTTCAAATTTGTAGTAACGTTTTTACTGTTTCATTAAACAATTGAATGAGCACTTCATTAGAGGAAAAAAACAATAGGGCACTAAACAATTGGCAGGAATTCCCAAATGCTTGTCGTTAGACCGCTATTGCGAGGAGCCGAAAAAATTCGGAACCATTTTGTTATGCTTGTTCTCATAGGAAGGCGTGTGTATTTTAAGGATTTTTTTTTGTGGGGAGGTATTGTTTTGAATAAAATATAAATTACTACAGTTCATAAGGCGCCCGCCTACTGGCCATGTGTTTGTGTGAGTGAGGCACGTCGCCAAGGGCGATGTTGACCGGCTCATCTGGTGCAGTATCTATCACCTCTACCGCAAGACACTGACAGCGTGCAGTGGTATCGTAGATCACTCGCCTGACTGACACTTTCAGTGGCGACCCCGTCTTTTTATTGGTGGAAAGTTTTGAGCGAAATCCATTGCATGCTCCTAGAGTACTTTCACACGAATCCCGTAAGTAGTTTTCCAGATATAACCAGTTGAAAAAGCTGTTTTTAGCCATTTTGAGGCGCTCCTGAATGATTTTTCTAATCGACGTAATGCTTTGAAACAACCCCTAAGTCATCTTTTCGTGCATAGACACGTTGGGAATGTGTGTAATAGTTTCTTTAAAAACAACGTATTTACGAACACGCTGCAACGTATTTTAAGTGCGTGGTAGGTAAATTAATATCAATCACATACAGGAAATAATTATTATTTCCATAAACTGTCTGTTACGAACGAAGCTGATACATATTTTCCTAGTTTATATTTTGTCTCCATACCGACAAACGACACAACGATGAGACGAAACAGAACACAAATATATTAGTCACGAACAGGAAAAAAACAACCGACACAAACTATCGAATGCAAGGAAAGGCGAGCTAGGTCATACCCAAGTTTGGTAAACATGTACTCTTCTTCGTGTTACTAAAGTTTTGAACGTTCTTTGCAGCAAAATGTTTCACTTGATAAATGACATATTAGGTATTATTATTCCTTGCATAAATGTTAACTTCATTTTTAGTAAATCAAAAGCAATTGCTTCTTAACAACACTGTGGCTGCTGAAAACATAGTTTATCATGGTGTAATGTTTACCACGAGATATGATCGGTTTACTCTATACTTCAGTTCATACTTATTCCAGAATGAAACAAGGCAGTTCGGCTTAACTTCTCCTCAATAGCGAAGCCATTTAAGTAGAACTTGCGGCTCGTGTAGTCAGTATGAGAAAGGAAATGGGCGTTGCCTACATGAGGAACAGTAACAGGTTTATTTTATCGCGAAGTCAGAAAACATCGACAAACAGAATCAAAGCGGACGATGGAGAACTGCTCCCGGGTAGTCTCGATAGTAGATGAGTGCTAAATACGTAAATGTATGCGGGTCTGGAAGAGTTGTTTAACGACTTATCTTTGTTAGTAAAGAACTGCTTCCTTCCGAGACGAGACGGATAATGGAAGGATAAGTCACGAACATTGTATTACGCTTAGAGTCACGGGCACATATAGATAGCTGCCTTTGGTAACTACTTGACGTCAACAAGTTATCGCTCTGCAAGGTCGCTGTTCATACTATTTCAGCTAACGACCCACCTGTAAAATGAAAACTTGTTTTCAATTTGTTCGTAAAGGAGTGGGGCCTATGATGGAAAAATTCTAGCCAGGAAATCTACATTTATATTACGTTTCTGTAATTAAATAGAACTTCTCGTCCCATTATTGTTTCTACGTCATTGTTTAGTATCGAAGGTAATTCTGTTGAATAATTAAATAAATTTTATTATAGTGCTAATATTTCAAAGGTATCATTATTCTCACTATATTTACTTAAAGAACAAATTGAAAACACGTATTTGACTCGCTGTACATAAGCTATCACCACATGAAATAACACACCCCGTCCTACGTTTATTTTAACCAGCCAAAATCTCACAACCATTCTTGTAGAATTTTATATGAGGTACAGTTTCAGGTGTGTCATTAGCCAGAGTAGTGTACGAGCAGCGACCTTGCAGAACGAGTGATAACCGGTTGACGTCTAGTAGTTGCAAACGACAGCTCCCTCTCCCTCTTTCACTATAATATATATATATATATATATATACATACACACACACGTATGTCTATACATTCCCGTGACTGTTAGCATAATACAACCTTCGGTACATCCTTCCATTGGCCATTTCGTCTTGGAATGAATCAATGCTTTATTCACAAAGGTAAGCAAACACTCTTTCGACAACTCTTCCACAATCACATATATTTATGTATTTAGAACTGATCTTCTATCTAGACGACCCGGAAACAATTCTCAATTCTGCCGCTATGATTCCATTTCCCTGGATTTTCTGCCTCATGTAGGCAACGACCACTTCCCTTTCTCTTCTTCTTTCTTTCTTCGCCCGTTGTGGGGCACAGCCCCTGGCCTTGGCACTAAAGCCGTACAGCCAAAAACACAATTTAACTCTGTACGCAGAACACACAGTCGGAAATGTACAAAAAGCAGTCGCATTACACAAAACTGCACAAACAAAAATGGCCTCAGGACTCAAGGTGCCGAATCAGCACTATGCGTAAAATATACTGAACCGTCACCGACGGCGGCTACAGAAAAACTCTCCCTTTCTCTTACTGAATCTATAAAGCCACAGTTTACGACTTCAATGGCCTCGCTGTCTAGGAGACGTTAAGCCACGGAGTACGTAAGGAGATAGAGACATCACTTCAATATGTGCTCAGGGTTTGTTTCCGCAAATGTTAATTCGCTAAATTCAAAACCATTAAAGTATGTGCTCGGTTTCACCTTAAGAAAGTTAAAGTGACAAAAATGCATAATTTTATGTTACTTAAGCATAGTTTTGGTTTTGTAGACATTGCGTGTGACTATATTTTCCACTTGTGAAAACGTTATAGCTCTCATCGTCTTCCCATATTGAAATGTCAAAATCAAAATTTCCACGTTACGGGTAACTCAAAATTACATTAGCTCTAAAGCAGATGGTTATGGCCTATGTGATAAAATATTTCAAATCGCGTAAAGATATTTCTCCTCTTTTAATCCTGAAAATAACATAATATTCCTTTCCTAACTGCATCAAATGAAACAAAATATTGTTGCGTGTTGGCCGGGCAGCAGGCACATTACATCATGCTGGGTGGTCAGTCCTGTGAGTCAACCAGTGATGTCATAGGTTTCCGCAGCTATGTCGCAACCCCCGAGAGACGTCACTGGTTTTCCCCGATGACGCCAGTGCGAGTACGTGACTCTCAACTAGTACGACCGTGGTAATGTCTATTTTTAGACTCTAGGTCACTTTATGTCATCAGCCATTGACGTCATTGAAGTGGCCGTATAAAAGCATCGGAACTGCGCAACATGAGTCAGTCTAGTGTAGTGAAGAGTCTAGTATGACAGTAAGGAAGTGAGAGTCGTGACGAGGCAGTCAGTATTGCGGAGTCTAGTATTGCAGAAGAGACTGGAAGAGAGTCGGGAAGAATCAGCCTTGTGCAGTCTTGTGATAGTGAAGATGAAGTGAGACCGAGAGAGGTGTGAGGCAGCGAGCGCCCCTGGGGGCGGTGTTGCCACTGGGATGGCGATGGACGTCGTAAGAAGTGACGGGCCGAAAGACGACGCTGACGGCGTCGAGGCTGATGTAACATCGGCGGAGCTGACGAGGTGTGGCGTCTTGAGGATGCCAACACGGCGGCGGTAGTCGGTGTCGAGTCTGAGTAACATCAGCACCCTGCAGAAGGGACAGACAACACTAAGGTGTTGTGTGTCGGCACGACTGAGCTGACGAGGTATGGCGTCTCGAGGATGGCAGCACGACGGCAGTGGTCGGTGTCGAGGCTGCGTGACGCCAGCGAGCTGCAGGATGGACGAACAACACTTGTGGTGTTGTGTTGGAGTGCTGCAGAAGTGGTGAGCTGTGGAGAACAACACTGACGGTGTTGTTTCAAGGAGTGCAGTAACTGATGACTTGAGGAGACTGTCTGCCTGGTGATTCAAGAGAAGAAGTGCTTCGAGAGTTCGCTATTGGTACTGCTCGGAGGAGGTGCTAAGCTTGTGCAGAGAGGCTGGTGAGGGCATCTTGGTGATGTCAGGAAGACTTCTTGGGGACGTCGGGGTCTACTGCGAGGCTACAGGCACATACCTTCGGAGCAGTACTGGGCGAGACAAGAAGGCTTCTGCTGCGGGTCGACAGGCGAAGAAGGAGGTGCGCGACGGGAGACGTACCGAAAACCTCAAGAGTGAAGACAGTGGTGCACTCTGGGTGATGCACTGTACATGGTGAGCCATCCTCCCTTAGGACTGTTAAGGTTGTACATTGTCATTTGAGTAACTGTTGATTGGATATGACAGGATTTTGTGATTTGTAGTGTTTAATTAATTAATGGTAAATATTCTTGTGCTTTAGGCTAATTGTCTAAGTTAATTAACGTTCTGTGGAACAGTACTGACTGTATGCGTAATTAATTGTGTTGTGAGAATTATATTTGATTACTGTTTTGTGTATTTCATAGCTTAGTGAGCTATTAAATCCAGTATTTGATTTAACTCTTTTATTTATAATTATAAGACCTCTTTCCCAAAAGAACTCATGGGAATTGCCCACATGTAAAGTTTGTGCGCTCAAACTTGTAACAATATTTTTGTTGTGTGTTATTAAATCTTTCAGTACGTGGCCCATAATATCTTAAGTAAGTGTAGATTACTTCGTTTCAATTAGTCGGGTGGTTTTTGTTATTTGTATGTTCCCGTAACTCGCAAATTTTGACTTTGACTTGCCAGTATGGAGAGACGATGAGAGCTAAAATGTTTTCACAGGTGTAAATTATATTCACAAGTAATGTTTACAAAACTAACACATTGTCGTACAAACATAAAATTATGAATTTGTGCCAACTTGAACTATCTTCATGTCTTGACTTAACAGTCATTTCGCTATTTTCTTGTCAACATATTTAAACTATAATTTACTTAACAACTGTCACCATCTATTTCGACGTCATTTTAAAATTAAAAACCCCGCCGATTTATCAAGTAGTTTACATACTCAACCCACTGAGTGAATTCTGTTTAGTAATAAGAAGATTGTCAGCAAGGTACATGCAATGACGACTTACAGACAGAGGACAAATAGTTTTTTTTATGAACGTGATATATTATCCAAATGTTTATTGCTGCTATTAAATTATAGGTTTGCTGGAATCTTGTTCAAGAACCAAAGAACTGGAATCGTAATACTGGACTTCACCGAAACAGTTCTTCGAATGCAGGGGTACAAAAAATATTTTAAAGCCTAAGGAAGGATATCAGCTCGTGCACACGTTTCTAAATTCAAGAACAGTGCTATTGTAAGAAGTAAGAAATATTTCATGAACGGACAATGCGAGATAGTGGACTGGCATTCAGAGTCATCGTACTGTGTATGTTCTTGTCTCGCAGAACGTCAGCACGTGCCAAGTGGCAATGTGTTATCGCTCTCAGAAACCCGTGCAGACTCTTCTGTTTTGTCGGAATAATTCCCCTCATGCAAGACTGGTTTACTGCTGGGCTGCTATATAAGGAAAACGCGTTAAGGAGCCTCCCTAGTTAGTCTGCGTTTGTGTGTGTGAGACAGGAGCGGTAAGAGTGACACTAACTGACGTATGTAATGCATCATCGCCTTTCCCCCCTATGGGACTTCAAGCGGTGACCAAATTATTTTATTTATGGAGAGCATAGTTCGAAGTCTAACGCTTGTTTCTATATTTGCGTTTTTCGAATCCAGTTGTTATTTTTCCAGATACTGCAGCCATTTTTTTGCCATTTTGAGTGGCCCTAAAATAAGGTTTCTTATCAACGTGCCGAATCTTTAAATCTATAGCGACATAGTTTGAAGTGCGTGTTCTTTTCGTAGGTATACAAATGTAATGTGCGTTAAACAATTTCGTTAAAAAAAAAAAATATATCTGTAACTTGCTGCAACGCATTTGAAGTGCATGTAAGGAGGCCCCGTAATTTTCCTCTTTACTCTTCCTACAATTTTTCCGCTCACTTTGTCTTCGGGTGTTTAACACCATACGTCATGTTTGGTTCGAAGACACGATACTGCTCGTGGTCAAGTTATTATTTCACATTTATTTTCGTCCAATACCTGACATACGTGGCAATTTTCTGGTATGCGTGAAAATAATTTGCTACACGCAAGAAGGGAATGAAAGGAAAGGGGAAGACAGTTTCCAAGGTCGCAGGTTCGATTCCGAACAACCTCAGAAGAAGTTTGTTACCGTATGTTTTAAAGTGTTTTGAACTGCGTTTATTTTGGCAAACTATATCGTAGTGAGTTAAATTATAATTTTTATTGTAAACTTACATTCAAAGACGACGAAATTGTTCATTAGAACTTTAAAATTAGTTTCAGGCGTATGACAACATTCTTTACGGCAGATTATTTTGCATTCATTATTAAAAAAAGATTCTTATTAGGACTGAAGACACTTCGAGAACTTATTCGTTGAGATTGTACGTCAGTTTAGGTCTTTTCACAACTTTTTTAGTTAAAGAAGTGTTTAATAGCTGTTACATAGGAACTTGGAGTAGTGTCACGCAAACAGTAAAACCGCTTAAATAAATATATATATATATATTCCTGTTAGATACCTCAGTAAATAAGTTATAAAAATGTGTGTACGATTTATACAGGAGATTTCAATATCTTCAGTATTTTATTCCATTGTATTGAATAACTAACAAACAAACCTTCATTGACGCATGCAATAAATATGTATTAGCTATCGTACTTTGTATCAAGTCGTGATTTCTGTAGTATAAACATATTACAGGTTAATGGTTTTTTTAATAGTTCAGAATTGTTTGTCTAAATTTGCAAATATTTAAATTAACTTTAAAAATTGTATTTTTAAAAAAGTTATGTTGTATTGTATTTACACGTAGTTGGAACGCCCCTGATATCGGTTAGATTTTATTTAGTTTTATTTGTTGTGCAAGGTTAGGATACCCTTCCATATGTTTATTTATGCTAAGAGTAATTTTTTAATGTTTGTTTATTTGGTTGCTAAGGCATTCTTTTGAAAGTATAGTTTTGCTTTAAGCGCTCAGCACAATAAATTCATTTGTTTTTATCTCTTTGGTTACAAGAATAGGGATTTCAGAAGGTTTTAAGTCAGTTCTAGGTCCTTCTTCAAAATTGACAGCAGCGTCCAGAAATTTATAGACTTCAAGACCAGCTTAACATAGTCTATCTTAGTAATAAAATGGACCAAGTTGCGGAGATTATGGCAGGGAGCGAGGGCCATCTGCAAGAGGCCCCAATCAGGCGCTCGAGTAGATAATTTTAGTGCTGAGCTGCCAGTTTTGCTGCCCGAGGAACGTGGCGTCTCTAGCGCCTTGTCTGACGCCATCCACATCTCCAGTCTGGTTCTAGAAGAATACTGTAAGCTGTTCAATTTTTTTTATGCATCACCGTAGCTCGACCAGGAATTCAATTTTTTTATTTTATCTTCTAGTGAAGTCTGATTGGTTACCCAGTTGTCGTTTTCCAAGAGTTTCGTGAACTGCCTACTTAAATTTTAATCTGAAGAAACTTTTTTAAGGCTTCATTTTGTGCTGCATTTTAATTTTCAATTAATTGGCAACAAATTTGGACACTTTCGCTACCCCCTAAACTTTATTAATTTACATTTTTTTTAAAGGAAGGGTGTAGGATGTTAAAAATTTTTTCTTTCGGCACTTAAAGCCTTTTAAGTTACTTCAAATCAAATTAAGAAACTTTCAACACCAGTTGCATGATTTATTCCAGTACGGTTTTTTTATTTAGTCTAGTTGGCTTCGTTTTGACGTGCAACATTGCAATGTACTCTAAAGTTTCCAAGGCGCCCATTATCTATTTATTTTATTATCACAATTCATTTATGATAAATCGTTGTTGTTTTTTGTTTTTTCTGTTTTATGTGTTAAACGCTTGTTCGTTTATATATATAAATATATATATATATATATAATTAAATTTCTCTTAAACGTCAAATGAAAAAATTTTCTGTACACTAGAAAGTTATTGAGCTTACGAAGAAATCTGTCCATAATATTTTAACGATGGGCCTACGTGAGCAAAGTTTTCAAGTACTAATACAAGGTATAAGAATTTAGTGTTATATGGTACTATTTACACAGTTTAAATGTTCGTATAGTTTACATACAACTATTAGAGGTTTTCTTGTATTAGTACGTAATAAATAATGCATGTATACAAAACATTTTATTTAAAACGCATAAAATAAGTTTATATGCGTGCAGTTTGGGAAGGAATAGTCGTACAATGAATGAGTGGTAGATATCGCAAAACCAGGCATTCATTGCCAATGTCCGGAAACGACACCGTGCCAAGTTTCAAAGGCAAACAAGTGCTAGTTCCCAAAATTGAATTCCATTCTATTGAATAAGGGAATAAATAAGTGCAGCAGTATGGAAACAGAGATATTGCGGGCTGCAGATATGTAGGCGCATATGAAGGAGAGCTGTGTTTTACTCTCGTACAAGACATGTGAACCGGATGCATTGTTTAGAATCTGATGTACGAATACAGGAAAGCGATAATGTTCAGACTACGGAAGGTGTAACGGACGTCCAGGTATTCCGACTGGCGTCTTCCTGTAAGGTACATATAGAGTGATTTTACTGTGTTAACGCCGATAACCGAAAAGGAATTACATTTTTTCGTACACCTTACTAAGTAACATACCGTCATAGATACGATATTATTGATGGCCTGAACGTGACTTGTTTTACTACGTCACAGAGTTGTTAGGAATGTCTACGCTGCATATGAGAGCAGTTTAATCGTGGTTATACGTATAAATATTCGAAGCTAACTGACGAGAAAATAATCACTTTGTTTACGAAATGCCGAAACGTTCCTAGTGGCACTTTTTTAGCGTGGAGAATAAACGAAGAATTTTCCAACACTTGTTTTAAAAGTGCCAATATGGCAACCAGTAAAATTTTTAATGGCTACAATGTTCATGTTGTTGACTTATCCTCCCTGTGTTAGTAATATCTGATCTGTGACTAACAGTAATTATCAATTAGCTGCATTAGAGTTAAGCCGAATAGTTACTATGTCATTACTATTATTGTTATTACACAAAACGAAAAGACGGAGCAGAGTAATTTTAAATAATGTGGTGTAGATAGTGGGTTAAGGATGACAGTTGGTAAGGAAGGAAGCAAAAGAGAGGCTGCAGAGGCGATGAGATTCAAGAGGGCACCTAGATGCATTAGTCCAGACCTGTTTATAGGAGGAAAACTTGACTGTTTGCTGCACCTCAACGTATATTCAGCTTACTGAAAGATTACTGGCTTTCGCTTGTACATGGAGCTGTTATCTTAACTTTACTGTACAAGTAAGAATCCCGCTATTGTAATATTTAATTCCTGTTATTGGTCTACATACAACTACGTTGTGTGAGACGTAATACTCAATCATATGCGCTGCAAGAAACTGCAGCGTTTTCAAAGTAATGTTGGCACAAAAAATTATCACATTATACCATAATCTATAATCGATATTAATACGACAAAACTGTTGAATAAGCAATAAAAAAGTTCAGTTATATATATATATATATATATATATATATATATATATATATATATATATATATATATATATTAAAGAATAGTGATGTTGGCTTACAAATTCTTAAAATATATTTACAAGTTCTTTTTACAAACTAATGAAGTGTTAGAAATAATGTGAAACGACTATAGTGAATATGGTTCCCGCCATAATACTTAATTATGACCGGGTAAACTCTTGCTGTTGTGAGTAAATATAGGAACCACTTTTACAAACACATCTCCAAATCGCTAATGTGAAGGCTTTCAATAATCTTGTACACAACGGCCATACATTACCCGGTTAGCCTTGCAGTGTATAAAGAAAGAACATGGATAGTTTTGTCTATAATCAAAGTGATAATATATGTCTGCGTGTGTTGCCTACAGATGAAGGCGTCAGTAGTGTTCGCCGCTGTGGCCACTATTCTATCTACACACAACCTGAATAGTGAAGCCCTGACTTGTCTCAAAAATGGCTGTGCTCTTGTCGACTGTAACCCAAACATCACCAAGGCTAACTGCATCGATGGCGAGTTCAGGGTAAAAGGTTCCATCTGTCACTGCTGCGACATTTGCATTCCTTACGTAGGTGAGTAACGTTGACACTAGTCCTCACTTAACTATACCTGAAACACGCTTGTGAAGCACTACATTAGCATATAATTCCATTACATGGCATAAAACTGATTCAATAAATTGTATGAGTGAAACTCCTTTGTTTCAAATTCAGTTAATAAAATGTTACACTGTATAAGACTACTGGGTTCGAGACGAGTCCAGGATTTTTTCTTCACATACAGTATAGAAAATATTTAAGATATAATCTCCAAGTATTCACAGTGATAAACATATCATAACAGTAAAATGTAGTTTTTTTTCGGCCCTTTATATCCTGTTTCGTCAGTTTGCTACCTGCCTCATTTTAATAGGAACTCCTGGTAAAGCGAATGATATGGCGATTTCATTACTCCTTAAGGATTTGCTCTTAAGTTTATACATTTTTGCGATATTAATTATTCACACCTAAACGAAAACCGATATCAAAAATCTGTCTAGCAATAATTGCAGACCTACTATTGAAAATTTTGGTGACTGCAGAAAATGTAATATAAATTATGAGATTATTAGTAATTATGTAGATATTTCAGCTTAAATTTTCTCTGTTATGGTATATTTTGGTTTCGAACCTCTTATTAATAAAAAAAATTTACCTACTTCGTTCTTAGTGACGGTAAAATAATTCTTTGTACAAAAAAGTATTTGAAGGTACCGTATGGAAAAAAAGTATTCCCATATTGCTTACAAAGAATTTGCTATTCATTAAAGTGAAACAGCTACATGTTTGTTTTATATTCGGGAATTTAATCAAATGTGTTGTAAATATTTGTAATTTGTTACGCCTAGATTGCGCAAGTCACCCTATTGACTTTATTTTAACAAGAATTCGTTGTGTTGCATGCGTGAATTATTAAATTAAATTCATCTGGTTCTATTATTGTATCTGATACATATATTTTAATCAATTATTTACTTACTGATGTTGTTAAACAAGAGAAACGGTGCACATTTTTAATATTCATGAAACCTTAAACTACAACAACCAAACTGAAACCAACAAACAAATTTCAACTAAAAAGTATACCGTTAGCTACATTTTGAATGCAGGCACGCATCGTGGCGTGGCAAGACGGTCTGGCGGCCATAGCAGCATTAAATGCATGATAATCACCTACAAATAGAGCAAGAGTAAGGACGCAGATTAACCAGTACTATATGGCAGAGTACAAGGAAATGCCGTGTGAAACTGGGCAAGGATCAGTGAAAATGCTTTTTGTTGCAGTATGGTCTCGGATAAAGATGAATTATTAAAGGGAAACATGTTGAAACTTGGAAATGAAATGAGTATGAACTTAATCCGAAATCTACAAATTGCTTTGTAACTTTGTTGCAATTGGGTTAAGCTACGTACACTGATTTTCTCAAGACACAATACAACACTGTGGTAGGAAAATTTATTTTAATTGATAAAATTAGCAAAAAATCTCTATACCGTTTGTTTCGGAAAATTACATTACATAGTTAAACAAATTTGTATCAACGTTACAGAGGAATATTACGTTACCAGCTCTCGTCTGGATTTAAAATTAATATTCTCTAGAATGCCGAGAAAGTCGGGCTCATGCCCTTAAATTTCGCGTTTGATTTTGGACACAAGCGAACATTTAAAGAACTGTATCCCATTCTTGATTGGCCCTTGACTTATCTGAAATTTCCTGAAAGGCACTGAACCAATAATAAAAAAGCAGCAAACTTCGGGTCCAATCATGGGGTGTCAGCAAACAGCCAATGAGAAGCTGCCATTTCCTTGAGTATACAGATATTCGGGGAGGCTAACTGAATGTTCAATGAACACGCCAACTTTTCCCATCTCTAGAGACGGTAGATAATAATGATGAAATACATATAAAACACTCCAGTAACAGTGCCTAACGTTAATATTTGTAAGTAAATAAGTTCTCGCAAATCATGACCTAACCATTCAATTATAAGATGTGTAGGTTCTTGGTGATAAGGGCAGCCGAGGATAAAATACAAATCAAGGTTGTGTTCTCTCCTTGTAAGGTTCAAATCAGCCATAAATTTGCTATAAGTATTACCTAACACAACACAGTATGTAATATAAACCTGGTAATGGCATGTCTCTTTATTCACAACCAATAAAAATCATGTGCACTACTAGTTCATAGTCCCACGTTTTATTAGCCACAACATTGTCCCGGCAGTTTAAGCAAGCAATTTTTTTACATTTCCATCTAAAAATTTTACAATATTTTCCAGTAATGTAAAATAATTTCAGCAAACTTTACGTCAGGAGTCTTTCTAAATTTGTATACCTTCAGAGTAAATATTGTTAATCATCCAGAAATATATATGTATAACTGTATCTTGACACATGACTTTGCCGTTACTAATTTAATTATCGCTAATTAGTATTATGCAAGAAAGAGTAAATTATCATACTTAACGAGGTGGACAACTTTTATAATCCTCAATGTTTGTCAGTAATTTTAAGAATTGATTTAGCTGACAGTTTACGGAAGCCATGGTTTTTTTTAATCTTCATAAAAAAATAAAAAATAAAAATAATGTTTCAACCGGCAAGATTTCAGAAAAGGTACGTTAAATACATTACATGAGAGATTGTTTGAGCATACAATACAATTTAAAAAATTATATTTGCTTGTCGCTCTTGCAATTAAATTTAAGAAATTGCTACACTTTTCTTCTTTAAAATATGACGAGCTCCGTATGGATCATAACCCTTTTAGAAACTTCTGATTTGATGTTACATAAATTATAAAAAAAATACTACACACAGTTTTACTGCGAGGTGCTCACTCAAATTTTTAGAATCAATGTGAGGATCTAACAAATAATATGTACGGTTTATTCCGTCAGTATATAAGAGTAGTATGAAAATGCCGGTCCGGGCGCAGCGGCTGGCGGCTGAGGTTGTGAGGTTGACCTTGACCTTTGACCCCGTGACCTTGACCTTTGACCCCTGTAACCCGACGCCATCTTGTTTCCGGCCGCCATCTTGTTTCCGGCCGCCATCTTGTTGCCGCCCGCCATCTTGTTTCTGACCACCATCTTTAATGACGTCAATTTCGAAAAAATTTAAAAAAAATAAAAATTTAAAAAAAATTTAAAAATTAAAAAAAAAGTTTAAAAATTCTGCCATCTTGTTCCGACCGCCATCTTGGAGGTTTCTTCCGAGTCTTCCAAAAAATTTTTCATTTCGCATTCCATCCTAACCCCACATGCATTAAAAAATTAATTTAATAAAAATTAAATCTTTTTAAAAACTATTTAATAAAAACGTTTTATATAAAATAATTTTATATAACAATGATTTAGTTAATAAAAT
>PNEQ01004450.1:0-40568 GCA_003012365.1 Medauroidea extradentata | reverse complement strand
ATTTTATTAACTAAATCATTGTTATATAAAATTATTTTATATAAAACGTTTTTATTAAATAGTTTTTAAAAAGATTTAATTTTTATTAAATTAATTTTTTAATGCATGTGGGGTTAGGATGGAATGCGAAATGAAAAATTTTTTGGAAGACTCGGAAGAAACCTCCAAGATGGCGGTCGGAACAAGATGGCAGAATTTTAAAACTTTTTTTTTAATTTTTAAATTTTTTTTAAATTTTTATTTTTTTTTAATTTTTTCGAAATTGACGTCATTAAAGATGGTGGTCAGAAACAAGATGGCGGGCGGCAACAAGATGGCGGCCGGAAACAAGATGGCGGCCGGAAACAAGATGGCGTCGGGTTACAGGGGTCAAAGGTCAAGGTCACGGGGTCAAAGGTCAAGGTCAACCTCACAACCTCAGCCGCCAGCCGCTGCGCCCGGACCGGCATTTTCATACTACTTATAAGTAACGTAAAAATTAAGTTAGATAACGTGCAAATTTTAACTCAGTAATTGTCAGACCAAGTTTACTTGCGAAGTTATGTTGTCAAAAATATTAAGTATGGTAGATATTTGTTAGAACGATCAAAATTATGTCTATTTCAATAAGTAATTTATTATTTGTCAAATATGCTGAATTATTTATTTTTATTAGGTAAGCTATAGTCGTGCCAAACTGTATAAACATCTCTTTGGTCACAAACACAAAATCGGTGAGCATTTTTGCACTGTTTACAATCATCGCCGAAATGAATGTGCCTTTAAAGACCTTCTAATATATATACACACACACACACACACACACCCTATTTTGGTTTTCAATTGGTTGCTTTTTACCATCGCATATAAATCCAACAACAAACGCTGAATGCAGAGGTACCATCACTGTAATGATAGTATTTTTAACTAAAATAAACTGTGCATACAAATTCATATTAAAAAAAGAGTTCGATTGATTTAAATTGCATTGGGAAGGACCAGGGATCAAATTGCAGTCCGCCATTCTGATTTCGGTTGTACAAGGTTTTCAAAATAGCTACGAAAAATGCTGAGATCCCAACATCAATTTTTCCTTACACATGTCCTGGCAATTTCACTTCTGGTTCCTAATTCCCTGAGCCACTAAGTATGCGTCATCAACTACCTTGCTACCGTCAGAAGTCAGAATGTTTAAGTTATTTTTACCAAGCACATAACCATATAGACGCACTTAAAATAAATGTGTATAGTTACCAGAAAAATCCTTTCAAAATAATGGAAACACGTTTTTCACATATACAAAAATAATGTTGCAAATCGATTTAAGATGTAAATAATTAGATTCGATATAACGTACATAGATAGGTATATTAAAGCGTTTTTCATGAAAAACTAATAAACTTTATCTGCATGTCACATTTTACAAACTATTTTAATGTTCGTAAACTTTTTTTATATCAGTATTGCATCAAATATAACTGCAAAATTTCCAGGAACAATATTTCAAAATTACAGAAAATGTTCATACATACACACAAATTGTTTAAAATTGTACATAAATTATTACAGGTTCTTCCATCTCTTGTAAACTTTACAACATTTATTTGAAGTGTTAATAAATAAATACTTTTTAGGAAGTACTGTTCAAACATTTGTTTCAAAAGGTAAAAACGTATATTTATAGTGCACTGTATTTTGTAATAATCAGTAAAATATAATCGTCTAACACTTAGTTACGTGTCCGTGTTGTTTGCAGGCAAGAACAGCAAGTGTGAAGTGAAGCAGCCTGGCGCAGGTCTGCCACCTGAAACTCTATGTAGACCTCCCCTGCAATGTATTAGTGGCAGATGTAGGAGACATAGGAGATCATGTGATCATGACGACGACTAATAACATACTGCATACATTCTCTTTCAAGCAACGTACTTCTCTGAAGAACGTAATGCCGCAACCATGAAGATCGCACTGCTTCGCTTCTTTTTAAATGACAACCTTATAAACTAGTTATTTATATTTTTTTCTGCGGTACAATTTTTTTACTACTGTAACAGAATGTATTTTTCAGATCACTGTGCTTTTCACTACTTGTGTATATAGTACCATAAGGCATATCCGAAGAATACAGACTGTAAAGCAAGATTTATTTAGTTTCTGCCTAATTACGATGGTGATGTTCTGCTAGTTCTGCGACAATGGAATAAAAACTATTTTGAAATATTCGAACCAGAACCACCTTGCGGTTTTAGTTACACATATTTCTTATATACTAAAACTAAGTGTAAATATAATAACAATTTTCCTTTGTAGACCAGTAAAATATATTATTTTTATAATTACGGACTGTGTTTGGTTTTAACGAGAAACGATAACACATTCTATACTTCTGTCACAGCTCTAAGAAAAAACATTATACTAACACATTACCGTTTTTGTTCCAAAGCATATCATATTTTACATCTTGTCTAATTTGTGCCACTGAAGACCTACTTCGTTGATTAAATCGTTCGCCGATTGTATAAATTCTGCCTCAAAATGCCGTTCCTGCACTATAATCAAAACTGCATGTTGTGTCATATTACTAAGTTACGAACAGTTTGAGAATATTTCTAGTTTGCGAAGATAATAGTATAGTTCCTTGCCTCTCATAACTTTGCGAGTCCAAGCAAGCGTATTTAAGACGCAGACGACTCGCTACTTGCGTTCAAGAATCCTGTTTTCGTGCCAGAAAAGATGCGCTATGAATGCGCCACGCATCCTCCGCGCAAACTGACTATGAATACCAACCTTAGTGGTTATGGCGCTGTTTTCCACGAAAGTAATATTCCCGGCTGGGTCGACATGAATTGTCGTTATGGGAATCTTGCCGGACGAAAGAGTTTTATTTCGTCACTGTTATAGGTTGTTTTGGATAAAGCAAGCAAAATTTCACATTTGAAAAAATATCACTAGCCGGTACTGCACATAATTAAACATTACCTAGTTCCCTTATAACTTGTATGGTTGGCAGTAAATTACCGAATATAGTCCCGTTTGTTTTCATATTGAAATAGAACGATACTTGTAATCGACATACTTGCATGTTGTACAATTAATATTTTTTTAATCAAACTATGTACGTTCCTATTAACGGCACAGTTTATCTTACACGCGCAAAAATACGAATCGGCTGAAAATACACATTTAGTAGGATTGTTTTTTACTTCCCACTTTATCCAGAACCGCCTTTACATATTTATTTCAAGTCACCTCTTCACCGCTCTGAAACCCTCGCTGTTAGCGCTGCCCAAAATTGTTTTACTATATCTGTATGGTGAACTAGTCCCCAATTGGTGCATTATAAGCAGCTACAAACAAAGTCATATTTCGTGTCATCTTCCAGTTTCAATGTTTTCAAACAGGTCCTTGGAGCAAAAAGAGCACCTGCATGGCCGCATAGTCCTTTGACAGCATGAGACACGGGAATACGATATAGTGATTTTACTGGGATTCTACGTGTTATCCATTATATTCACAGGACCTTGCGTCAAGAGATTATTAGCTCTTACACTCCTTGGGCAACTAATATTAAGGGAAATATTTTATTTTAACTATTTTCAACTACTTTCGTCCAATCTGTGAGAAGAGCACTTGAAGACATGTTCGCAATTACATTACGTACTAACGGTAAGGAACAGTTTTATAAGACTTGCTTTCTAACTCATGTCATGAAATATCATTGTATGTACTACCTGCTACGAAACTCCACTTTCGTACCTTTCCAAAATACAGGTCAACAAAATTCAAGTTTCTGGTAATGGTAAGTATATACTTATGTTAGAGAGCACAGTCCAATTCTTTCAACATGAACATGTTTGCCATATAACAGCACAGCCAAGACAGCTTGACCTAGAAACTTGAATTTTGAGGGTGGATCCCCTTGATGTCGTAGGCAAGCACTGAGAAGCGATTTATCAAAATTCATCCTCTAAGAAGACGTATACGGATGAAGTGTGTTTTTTAATGGTTCATCAATAAAGTCAAAATAGTTAGAACCGAACGGACTAATCTTTGTAGTTTTCACTTCTATTGGACACAATTAAGTAAGTATTGATGAAATTTTAAGATTTTTCGAAATAGTATAAATATATAAAAGTTTTATCTATTAACCCTGGATTTCTGTCGATACACACACGCGAGCGTTCCGGGAGTAGACGTCAATAAAGAGGCGGGTAATAGATGGTCCCAAGACCTACCAGATAAACCAAACTTGTGTAATCCGATTCGAAACCGTCTAAAAGTCATGAATTATTAAATAAAATATGGCTATACTCTACCCTGAGCTAAGCATTACTGATGGTGAATAAAGTAATGGTCCATGTGGAACGAAATCTGTACACACCAAAGGTGATTAGTGTCGTCACGTTTAAAAATACATTTCACGCCGCTGTGAGTACAGCTTCGTGCCGCTGTCCCCCGTTTCGCTTCCCACCTCCCTCGAACCATAATTTGTTTTGTTGAAAAAATTTTTTTTTTCATTAAATTAAATTTTTTTGGGTACCCCATTCTGCCCCTATGCCTCATTTGACCTGCCTCCCTCCAAAAGTTATTTTTTTTTTAGCTAAAAATTTCTGGGACGCACGCATACGTCACAAAAGGTTTATAGTTTTTTTACTTAGTTTTTCGAGTTTCCTATTCTGTCCCTTAACTCCGTTTTGCTCCCTTGCTTATAGAAATAATTCAAACAACTTACAAGAGTTTATTTGTTCACTAAATGTTTTGGGTATCCTGTTCTGTCCCTCTACCTCGTTTTGCCTTCCCTTGCCGAATTTGGATAGCATGTGTAGAACTGCTTGTATGACTACAGCTAATAATTTTTATTAAAAATGCTAGCAGTCCGCCTGCGGCATTGTCCGCGTGTATTACTCTTAACAGCGAGTACTTACTTCAATTGAAGGACCTGTTTGTTTGCCAGATTAGTAGCTCAACCATAAAGTTTTAGGCTAACTGTGCCGCACGTTGAGTTTACTTTGAAGCTGGCTACGTAGCTATGGCTGCCATGTGGAAAACTGTCCTTAGTCTATCCCTGCCAATCTGAACTAGCCCGTACCTTATTTATATAGTCACAGCAACCCTTGAATATGAGGAAGTGTTTGGATGATACAAGTTGTGTAACGGTATTATGGCTCGTTTACATCTAGCGTGATTATTAATGACAACGCCCTCAATACGTATCATTCAAAGAAAATTAAAAATAAATAAAATATTCAGTCACTGGGCACACGTAACGGTATAGTTGCAGAATGTTATCTTCCGTATAAATTACTTCTCTAATTTTGTATTTGCTTTTTCTGATCGTCTACTTTTAGAGGCTTACAAAGATAACTTCCCCCGCCCCTTTTATTTTTCAACCAGGTACTTGAGAGTTATTTTCTCACTATAAAAATTCAGCTAATAATTTTTCGTATTCACGTATGCATCATTCTAAAGGAAAAAATCTCAATATCTCAACTAGTAGAGTAGATATCAGGGGGTAGGTATAAACTAATTTTGCGCTTTTTCACCTTTTTAGTGATCGGGAACTTTGCAAAAATCTTACCATCACGTGTTAAAATTTTGTATAAGTATCCTATTAATGTGAAAATTACGACAACCTATTGATTCAAAGCGTAATCAACGATAAATTTAAAAAAAATATTCTAATTCCTTCACAGCTCTAAGTGTTCGGATTTATAAACGTTCTGAAATCTGTTTACGGGTATTTTCGTATCCATCAGAAGGGCTCATGGATTTATCAAAAACACATTTCATGTCCTTTCACTCCCTCATGGTTCGAATTTCGAAAAAAAATTGCATAGACAGATAAGACTATTGTGTATAGCACGTTGAATTTAAAATATATAGACGATTAATTGAAATCACCTTACATCCCTTTTCATAACTTTTCACCCCCTTAGGAGTCAAATTAAAAAAAAATAATAATAAACTACACTAAAAGTATTTAAGCAAAAGTCGCGCCAGTATCTAAAAATGCAGTGAGACTGATATATATCGATCATGAGTCGAAAACATATTTTTCTGTTTTCAAACATATTTGAAATTTGGAAAATACAGTGAAATATATTTTGGATTTTAACGTAAAAGTCATTTTGAAGCAAACGGCACATCTATTTCTCGATTGGTTCGATATTTATAGAGGAATAATCTAGAACACAATGTCACCTCTTTTCACTCCCTTAATGAAAGAATTTCGAAACGTCTTGAAGTCCTCTGTTATATATTTCATACGTACCTAATTGAAGTAAAAATCACGACCATATCCCAACGAGTTCGAGCTGTAAAGACGATTAATAAAAAAAAAACATTTCCCCTCTTTTTACTCTTTCGGAGTAGAATTTCAAAAAACCGGAAACCCACTTTTTGGGAATTCATATCAGCATCATTTTGACGTAAAAACCAATTATGTATGCTGAAGTATTCGTTAGATATCGATAGATAATCGAAAACTCTTTTCAGGTTCTTTCACCCACTTAAAGGTTAAATTTCTAAAAACCCTTCAATTGACTAATAATTTTTTTATGATAAACCCACTGAAATTATCACGACGATAGGCCGTCGGGTAAGAGGTATGTAGACAAATCTTATATAACACATTTCGTTCCTTTTCACTCCCTTAGGGGATGCATTTTGAAAAATCCCTTCTAATTGCTTGTCCACCAACCTAAAGGGAACGCTTACAAAAAATTTCACGTATCTAGGTCCAGCGGTTTGGGCTACTGTTTGATTATGTCAAACATTCATTCAGTTAGACAGTAGGTGTCATCTTTTGCTCTTTGCTTCAGGATGATAACAATATGAATAACCAAAATTTTATTTCAGGATATTTCTGAATTCGACTATTAAGGGATGTACGTAGTGAAATGCAATATAAATGGTTCGTACATATAACTTGCACACAACGAGATGTCGTGGCTTAACGTTCAATTGAATTATTTTACAATCATCAACAATATTATTAATTGTCTTTATATTCGTCACCTAATGGGATGAAAGTCGTACAATATATGTTCAATTAAACCTAAATATACATATCCCCCCCCCCAACACACATATATATACACAAATATATACCATCTGAGACTGCTTCAGAATAATCCATGTGTAGTAAATTCATAAAAATACATACAAGATTTTCTACTGTAGACAATAAATCAATTACCACAAAAAACCTTAGTTTGTTAACCATTCCAGTTAGTTGACCTGAAAACCAAGTATCATCGTAGAGAAATAATTCCTACGTAAATACATTTCTCAATCCTAGCGATACTCATTGTGTTACATGATCATTTCTCACGTGTCTGTGTGTTATACTACAGAAGTTTTAGTTAAAAATTCTACTGGCATTACTAGGCCTGCTACAGGTTTAACAGCCGGCAAAGCTGCGAACAGACTGCTAGGTATGTTATTAAGATTAGAGGTGATATTTCCAAACAACACCAACAATATCAAAAGAAGTAAAATCGTGTAAGACTTTATATTTATTTATTTCAGTTATAACAAATTACCCTTATTTAAGACAATAGTTCTGGATGTCTTGCTTCGTTGTACGTGCAGAAGTCGTTGACGCACTCTGACGGTTTCCGACATTGAATCTTAACTGCGATATTTGATGACTTGCACGATTCTCCTGGACCTGAAAAAAAAATTGGCAAAGGTTACGTGTAACAAAGACACGTGTAATCTACTTAGCATAGCAATCTGCAGAATACATATGTAGTCACTAGATAGTAAGTGGTCTGAGTTACATAATTTAATATGTAGGCTATCATTCACGGATAACATTTTATGAAACTTGACCATGATTTCAGTAAACTCGAATTTCACATCTGTGCCGTCGAAAACTTTGCTCCAGTCCGAAAATTTTAGCTTTCTAAAAATTAACCAAATTATCTTTTAAAGGTACCATAAAAGTACTGAATTAAATAAAACGTTCGCTTTGTTTTCTTTTACTTTCTTCCTTCCAGAGAAATTTGTACGCAAAGAAAAATCACAGCTTTCCTAAATTCCACGTTCTTTAATGTTGTTTGCTTAGTAGCAGTGAGTGATTATTTAATACTGACTTCATTATCCCTGTCCATTCGTCGGCTGTGTTAACTTAATGGGTTTCGTAGCAAAGAATCAATGGAAGAAGCGATTTTCACAAAAAAATTATGAGAAGTTACACTGAGTCGTAAGTATTATCCTACAGACTCAGGAACGCTGCATATCCTACAACAATGGCACATGTTTTACTCTGAACGTACTTTATGTGCTTTATTCCTAGTAAGTGCGGAAGTAGTAAGGACGAGAAAGTACACACATCACGCCCTCCTCTCCTAGTCTCTAGACGTAAGTCTCCGAACTGGTGTGCACTTTTCTTTTCGACGACGCGTCTTTGGTAACCCTATAATTTAAATACATAATGTTAACGTTAAATGTGTGTTTTACACGCCTATTATACCATTTTAAATATTCTGCACCAAGACTTACATACCTAAATATACCGCCCGCTTTAGTAATTTTCTGCCGCTAAGAGCGAGATATTTTGGTCAGCTCACAACATCGAGGTCTTCAGTGCTGGTGAGGGGTGACGTGAGGTGAGTATGGAGCAGCGCCGGAATGAAGGAGTGGGAGAAACGGGATATCCCCGAGAAAACCCGCCAACCAACGGCATCGTCCGGCACGACTCCAACATGCGAAAATCCGGGGACCGTCCCCGCCGGGAATCGATCCCGTATCGCCTTGGTGGGAGGCGAATGGCTTTAACCGGCCCCTCGGCCGCTAGAAAATATGATTTTATGAATAGTGGTGTACTTTAAATGGACATACGCGCGGGTAATGTTCTTTGAATGTAATTCCTAAGAAGACATCACTCATGTGCGATGAGCAGTTATAGAATTTGGTAACGGCCGAAGTTCTGCATTTTTCGGCGATCTGGGTAGGGCGGACTCCTTAACTGTTTTACATAATTTAGGTTATGATCTCAGCGTTATAGGAAACTGTTAGTTAGTCATAAGTTGAGACTATTTTAAAGATTTGCAAATCGTAACCTCCGATACGATAAATTCATGAAATCACATTTATGTATAGGTTTATCCTTCGGGTGTTTTTTTTTTCATTACACGTAAAGGTCAATTTTTAATACATGCAATTACTAAACTAATCACTACTTATATTGGATCTACACTGCGTTATAATAGTTATTCTAATTTATCCAAAACATAAGGTATTTAATAAATTTTAAAACTTTAGAAATGTAACTGTACACGGCATTTTTTATGGAACCTGCAGTTGCGAAGATAATTTCCCTATCCAAGCAAATACACCTTTATCACTTTATCGTAGGATACTTTATGCTTACTGTACACGATACGCAATTATGTATGTAACGCTAAGCTGGTACAAGGATGTGGTAATGTTCAATTTAAAATTCAGCTTGATAGTACGCTCTGCAAGAATGTCATATTACTATCAAATTGTATGAAGATATAATAATAAACTAAGACGAAATTCTGATCTCAAGACAAGGCTTCAACCACACTGAAGACTTTTAGAGTCAGCGCAATTATTCACATTCAGAGCAGGGTCAGTCACAGTGCAGGATTGTTTAAAATTTTTGCATAACGAATTGAACTAAATTCTAACGCAAACCATTTGACTTTCAGAATCTTTGACAATGTGCATCATAGTTACGTTGTCCTGGTTTTGATAGCTATTTTCCTAGGGAGACGACCATGGACTGGATTGCAGGATATCGGAAGTGATTGCCGCTAATTCCAAACAAACATTTCTTGAAAGATAACATTCAAAATTTTTCCTTCATGCGTGAAACAGACGTAAGCAACGAATGGCTAACTTACATCTTACTATCAACTTATCAAGTCCTTATTGGAATGTTATTAGTTATCCCGTTTATTTATGGCAATGTATATTAAAGCCAACAGTTACAACGAATGTTTATATGGTAACTAGTAGCAATGATACTCACATCTGGTGACGTGGCAAGAGCTACAGCAAGTTGTGCAGTAATCTGCAGGCACGTGGATGCCGTTCAGTTCCTCGCAGTCTTCCTCGTTGATTCCAGCACATCGTACAGTTGTGCAGTCAACGGTACACTTGGTTGCAATTGTCTGCGAGAATGCCAGCAGGAACACTGCACACGTCAGCCAGTGCATCTGTGAAAACAATGGCAACATCCCTTCTAACATCGCCGATAAAAATAACAAACTGGCCCAACAGAGAAATTTGTGGTAAACTCAGAAAAACATTGCTATTCAAAATCAATACTGTTCATAATAATAAAAAAAATTAACCAATTCTTATCTCTTCCCATTTCCCAATCTCCGACGTTATGCACAGCAACGGTTATATCCTTGATACATTATGACCTCCTTCTACTACTGCCAACTCTCACTCTCTCTCAATCATGCAGATCTGTAACACCCAATGATCTTCAGAATTTTACAAAATATTCTTTCATTTGACTTTTTGTCAGTATAACTGCTACCTCCTCGTCTGAATTTACATGCACAAGTATCACACTTTTGAATTTCCTCACTTTTGAAGTGATATCTTGTCAGTGTGTCTACTACTCCTAGTTTCACAAGTATTTGCCATCTTCGTGGCAGACTGGCTGTCATCAATGACAATAACAAGTGCATACGTCTCAGCTACGTTTTGCAGTAGCTGCTGAAAAATTTACTTGCAGTCCTTAATACCTGCAGACCTAGCTACATATTCAGCTTCATTATTGCTCACAGCACTCTATTTATTTGATCTCTGCACTTTACACGTATTGTGATACAAAACAGCATAGGTACCCAGTACACGTTGTCACCAATCAACATAAGTACTTATATTAAGACAACGTTTATCTGCCTTCAAGAAAGCCAGTCGAAAGTGCGTTGCACACTTCAAGTTATTCGAAATGATTTTCAAGTGTCACTTAATTGTAAGATTCTACGAGTTTTGAAATTTTGAAAAATACACAACAGCAAAGCTAAGGTAGGGTAGTATCTTTGTCAAGCTACCTAACAGTTCTTTGTGTAGTACATTACACTAACAGCTCACGCTTGATGAACTGAATTTCATCTTAGATTCCATTGTTACAGGCCATGGTTGACAGCCTGCCAAGTTAAATTGGTTTAGCACATTTGCAACTTAATTACGTTTACACAAAACAAAACTATTATTTTTGCTGTCAATCTGGATACCTAAAAAGTGAATACGATAACTATTAATGAAATCCGTAATTTTTAAGCTACTCTAACTATGAGATAATATTATACACAAGACTCTTCCTTACATACAATTAACTCATCATTATCATAAACCAGTAGCTTAACATATTCACTGAAGTACAAAGATAAATCTACACTTGAGCGTTGAAGGTCGAGATTTGTGACGACGTTATTGTATGTGTTATTCCAACACTTGGGATCATACAATGCCTTGGATAGTTTACACACAACTCTATCATCGTTCCTCTATTTTCACAGATTTTCAACATCAAAGTCACCAACGCGGGAAGATTCATATTCACTGGCTCTTTGTATGTTTCGCTGAAAAAAAACTTTCTTTGAGTCTACGCGTTAGATCTTCAAGTCTCTCTCCACACAGGGTCGTAGCCCGGATTTATGTTTAAAGGGATCGCAAATATCGGACTGTTGTAAAACACTGATCCCACCAATAGAGTAGGAGGATGTACGGGTTTTCCCCCCGGGTAAACTTGGATTTTCGAGGTGCAAAATGGTGCTATTTAAGCAGTCCAGAGGTCTTTCCCCGTGAAAATGTGGATTTTCAAGGTGCAATATAATGCTATTTTAGCAGTTTCCATTAAGTAAGAGGGGTCTGGACCATACTCACACGAATAAAATAAACAATAGTTATTTTCCGTGTGAGAATAATATATACCGGTTTATAAATTTGTCGAAATAAACAACGCACACTGCATTTGAAGCGACTGGTTGGGCCCTGTAAGGTAACTTTACAATATTGTTAAAATTACCGTACTGCATTGCTGGGAGTACTACACAGCACTGATATAAGCAACAGAACATATTGTTAAAATTACCGTACTGCATTGCTGGGAGTACTACACAGCACTGTACAAGCAACAGAACATATTGTTAAAATTGTCATACTGCGTTGTTAGGAGCAACAAGTAGAGATTGCTAATACTACAGAACAGCATTGCTGACAGTACCCATAAACTCTGTAATGGCAACAAATAAGTTTTGTTGTTATTACTATCTAGGTAGTAACTGTAACCATTTAGATAGCTGTCACTATGTTAACAGTAATGGATGATTGGAGGAACCAAAATCTGGTTCTTATAGCAATATATTTTTCTCAGTGTAGCCAGCGTATGTGCAAGCAAGGAACGTTAAGTTGACACAAGCTGGTGTGGAATTATTTTCGTGAAACTTCCAGCAGTTAAACCTATCCCACAAACAAATATACACTTATCTTACAGTTATGTTGGCATACGTTCGTGTTGTACTTCATGCATCGCCACGTGGCTGCCAACATTTTCTGACATGCCATGCCTTGCACTGTACAAACTTGTGAACTATCAAATATGGTAGACGTATTCGCTCGTGCGATAGATGATAATCGTAGACACATATCACTAGCGCACTCTAGCAACCAACGATGTAAACAAACATGGCCACCGACTGCGGAGCCAGCTAACAGTTATTGATGAAAATATTACATTAGCGCGCCACGTAGCAAGCGACGATGTAAACAAACATTGACAACCTAGAAAAAAAATTCCTAGTTAACACTTTAAATAAGATGGACGACAGCATCCGACAAGTTGTCTCACGAAAATATCAAAATGTTGAAAAATCAAAATTGCAAAGATAAAATTAAAAAAAAAAAAAAATACATTACAAAAGTTTAAACTGAAAAAAAAAATGCAAAAGGTTAATGTCAAAATCAAGATGGCCACCATGATGTAATCCAATATGGCCGCCAACATTGCCGCTATAACGTAATCGAAGATGGTCGTTGTGGAATCTGGAACCTACGACCCCCACCCATGCACCAGAGACCCCAAATCGTACTACTGAAGACATATATCAGGATGGCCGCAGTCTGTAATCGAACCCGGGTTCTCTCGAACAGAGTCCAGTGTGTTACCGTTGCACTACTTCGCTCTGTTCAACTTCATAGACGTAAATTGTAACTCACTTTAGTTGTTACGTCCGTATAGGAATCACTAGTGTGTCGAGACAGATTCAAGTATCACAGCATTTTAACGAATACTTAAATATGTCGGGGCAGCGGATGACGCGGTGGTTAGTAAACTCGCCTCCCTCCAAGTAAAGGTGACCCGGCGAGGTCGGTCCCCGGATATTCGCATGTGGGAATCTAGCCGGGCGATGTCGCTGGTCGGCGGGCTTTCTCGGAGATCTCCCGTTTTACCCCCGTCCCTTTATTTCAGCGCTACTCCATACTCACCTCTTGTCCTTACTCACCAGCGCTAAAGACCTCGAGTGCTGACTAAAATCTCTTCACTTAACCTAGTGTTTGCCTGTAATCAGACAATTTAAGTAAAACAAAGTAAAAAATTTTAAAATAACACAAAAGCGATACCTTTAAAAATGAAAAATAAAGGTTCGAATTAGTTTTGTTCCTTATATGCGTAAGACGTCTGCCGGCTAAGTAAACAAAATAGGAAGATTAAATTAGCAAACTAGAAAAAAATTAAGTAACCGCAACATAGCTTACGTTTTATTATATTTTCAAGTGTGACAATTCCAAAATATAAACCTAGATCTTTAATTATATTTAAATTTAATGTTTGCATTGATACGTCAGTTTGTGGATTTGTTCGTGTTGTTTTGTTCTACACCGTTCCTATTTTGCTAATTTTAACTACTTATTTCGTTTACCTACCGATCTCTTGACGCATTTATCGGTCAACAGTAATTTGTAATTACTATTTTTTTTTCTTTTTAATGTATCGTTTTATTACTGGATGATTTTAATCTTCTCTTTGTAGCTGTTGAAACTTTATTACTCCTTAAATTATTGTGGGAATAATATTCAATAAAATTGTATTTGTTTTCATACAGTTTAAAAAGTAGTGAATAATTTATCGTCAAAGAAATGCATTGGTATTTTATCACACAGCTAATGTAATTATTAATACACAATTTTTTTACAACTTAAAAATAAATTTACAATACAGTAATATTACAATTTTATGACCGGCAATATTCATTGTACAAAATTTAAACTTTCTGAAATTTGCAACACATGTATATGATTAAATATTTGTTATTAATACAACACGAGCCAAGCACGTGGTTGCAAGGAATGTCTATACTGCATTACAGACACTGCGCGTATGTGCGCAGCATCAGGCCCATTGTACTTTACCATTGCAGGACAATCGTATTTACAAACATGTACTAAAATGGAAGTCAAATCGCTATGAAATTCTTACACCAATCTGGAAAAGAGCTCAAAACTTTCAAGCAATTGGAAAGATTTTCTTCAAATACAACTAAAGACAATCATCCCGATAAAACTATCATTCAATTTAAAAAAATTGTAACCAGTTCATCAGTTTAGAATCTACGAAGCCACATACAATCACACAAAAGACTCCGAACACCGCTGTTTTTCGTCGGGGGTTAAAAAGGCAAAAACAAGAACATATGTTTAGATACATCTACGTAGAAAACAACTGTCCTAGGTTTTCGAAGAAAACATGAATTGTTAGCTTTTCATATGCAGTGTGTGGCATAAAAAATTTTAAGTGTCTTTTTATTGGTAACAGTTAATGCATAAATTACAACATATAACTATTATTACGTCTGTGTTAAGCTTACGATCAAAATCATAATAGAAAATTGTTAATTTGCCCACCTCCATTTTTTGATTTTAATGTACTCCACAAGACAGAACTCACCGAGTCTCGAATTCTTACTTTTACAAGCTATGAAAAATTCTTCCTTCGTCAACAGTATCAAATTTTTCGTTTATTGTATGGACATTTTTTTTCTTTCAAATTTACTGTTCTGTATGAAAGTACGAGTTTAGTTTTATATATGAATCCGTGAAGACAGTTTCTGTGTATTAAAAAAATTATTTAATTATTGCTTATATCCTTTATATTGCGCAATAACTATTTTTCTGTACAAAATTTTCAAAACTGAATAATTTCTCTTCTCACCATAATTACGATAAAGAAATTGAATTCTTGCGTCACATTAGAATAAATATGAAATTTTCCTATAAATGAATGTAAGAAATATGATACATAAAAGAACTTGCCTTTACTTCAAATTGTAACCACTTCTCACGGCACGTACTTACTAAGTGAAACACGACAGTACTAAAGTCGACTGCTTCTCACATTGTTGGGATCGTTCAACTTTGTACATTACTCCTGCTACGTTCCTGCTATTATTCATTCAGGCACGTTGTTATTTCTTAATCTTTTTTTTTTTTTTTTTTTTTTTTGCTGCCTTTGGAAGTCAACACTCGAAGTGGCACGCTGGTTATCTGGCGTTCTGTAGATACCACAGCGCTCTTCAAGGGAACACCAGCATCTCAAGATATTTTTTAACACTAGACCTTGAGATCAGAAGGTTCTTTAAAACAATTTTGTAGCAAAATTTCGTTATTTTAAATCTGTGCTGAGCACGTATATTTCACCTTATCTCTTTTGAATTTTTGTTGGTTTCATACAATTTCCAATGGATATCAAAGTTGTACTATATTAGGGCTTATTCAAAACATAAATTATCTCTTACAACTGAAAAAACTCACACTAGTAAAATTTGTCGTGGCGTACTAAGTGAAAACAATTACATCTATTTTTCACGAGTTTACATTTTTAAAAATTTTAGTAACTGCACAATATTTTTATTTCTTATCTTTTTTTAACACTTTTTATGAGCTACGATGCAATTGCCATTTTACATCTTATAGAATTGTAAATCATACATAATTATCTTATTTGTGTAGTATATATTAGACGTGAATGTATAGCGTGGCGACGTGTTGCTTATAATCACTAATATCTGAAACGATACCTGCCTGAATAACATCCAAATTCAATAATCATGTCACTTAGGTTTAGCAGTGTCATGCTATGCGTTCCAGACTTACTTTATGTCCATGCGGCATCCACAATGTGAATATCTGCCCGTGACCTTTCGCCCTAGAGCATTGTGTTTGCCAAAGTACGTCTCAGATACTGAAAATACTACAGGGAATTTGATCTTGCTAAACTTCAGGACACTGATGGCTTCATGAGTTAATATTAAATGAAATATTTGAGTTATCCAAGAATAGCGACAAATAAATAATAAAGAGACTTGATGAAAATTAGGTTTACTAACTTCCATTAAAAAATACGTCGAAATTAGAACTGAATTAATAAACTTGATCGGATTTTTGGGCGACGAAATTTAAATAATAATGAGTGTTGAAAAACAACGTATACAACATAAAAAAATATATAGATATGGAAATAATAATAATATGGATCTTGTAAATGTGCTAACTACAGTTTGTAGGTCTTACAATAAAACTACAGAAAATCAAATATATTATATTTCGCACACCAGCACATTTTAGCCTTACTAAACTTAGTTTTTTGCGAAATCAAAATCTTCTGTAGAGCATTCAAAGTCTCTTGAAAATAATATCTCTCAAAGCATATAATTAACACGAGAAATTACAGCAACTATTAAAAAATTCCATTAAATTTGAAGTCGGAAATGTGGAGGTGTGCGATATAATATTGGACTGGACAGTACCGGAATAACTTCTTCTTCGTAGTTGAAATAGGCTCCACTGCGACGACATCCAGAAATCCCGGGATACCACCAGGAAAATCGTCTCTCTACTCCTGTAGAAACTATCCCAATCGTCCTCGACGATGACAGCCCTCTGGTATGATTCTAGTCTCACACCACACGTCCTCCGTCTCCTTCGTCGACACGTTCCTTTCTTTCTCTTTCCAAGTCCCGGACCAAGGAGGATGTATATACATCCTCCTTGTCCCGGACCCTCTAGTCCGCAATTCGTCATGTCGTCATACCGTCTACGCCCTCGGAGATCACACCTCGCGCACAAAACAAAACTATATTCCTTGAATTAATATCATCATACTACAGTCACTAGACTAAACATTAACAGACATATTTAAAATTAAATCCATATTAAAATATTAAGCAAATTACAAAATTAACTGCAAAATATGGTCTGGTTATTCTCAATAATTCTCAATGACTATAATATTAATAATAATAATAATAATAATAACTTCCACACAATATCTTAAATCATTTACATATTTAAAAATTAGCTACCTGGAACGTATAGGCCAAATCTATATATTACATTTGTAAAAGTATTTTTGTTTTTAGTACAAGCAACTGCCCAGACAGTAAGAGTGTTATTTTCACAGGACATTGCGAGAGTGTGTTCAATTACATAAGAACCAATTTTTTCCTGTCGGGCAGCCGTGTGACGATAGTAATTTTCAACCTTACAAGTAGATATCTCAAGCTATCTAGTTATCTAGTCGTAGTATTAAACCTACGATATATCATGTTCGCTTCGTGCTTGTTTCTTCGATACTTTGAACACAGTGCATTCAGGTTCACTTCGCTGTGGGTTTTAGCTACGTGAACTGTTGCATTCTTTCTCAAGTTGACCCCAATTATTTAAACGGCACTTGTATTCTACTGTGGTTCTATACTCACCTCACGGCAGCCTACCTGAACTAAAAACAACACTATTAAGTGTCCTTGTCTTGTTTACAGACACGGAGTTGAATCGAGAATCAACGTTCCTTATGGATCACTTTCTAACGTAACTCTATGAAACTAAAGTTGTTTTCACGTCAAATATTTTTCGAATATTTGTACAGAATGAGCTTAAAACAACCCCCGCTTTTTTTCATTAAAATATTAGTCCAAAATATTACAAGTAGATGAATCCGAAACATTTAATCACAACGCATCATTATTAGTGTATTTTTAAAGAGTTTGTTTTAAAGAGCTGTAGTAAAATTTATTCATTACGAAAAATAATAACTTTAACATTGGTTCTCTATTCGAATTCTGTGACTTCAGGGAGGCAGGGCCCTTAAGAGATCACTACATGCCTTCTCTTCAATCCAGACAACTCCTACTGTTGTCAGCTTTCAGAGCTGACCAAATATATTCGTAGCAAAAATGTTCCTCCTGTATTCTTTTGGTGTTCAAGGGGTAAAAATATCTTATTTGTATGGATTTTTCACTGTTATATTTCATATAAAATGAAACAACAACGAATAAATAATTTGAAATATTATTTTCATCTTCGATTCAAATTCAGTAGTAAACATTTTCAATACCATTTTTCACAAAATGTTCAGTATATATTTTAAAACTGTAGTCTGTTCAGGGTGAATCGTTTTGTGTCCTAGAAACTCCACGAAGAATTTTTTTTTATCTGGCACTTCTAGAAAGGTTTATATATTGCTGTGGGATCACAAATCCCGATAACATAAAACAACGTCCAGGGTTTTTGTCCTTGTATCTCACATGGTTTCCGATTTTTCCAGAAATCACTGTTTCAAATTTCTATTTTCAAGGGCTCATTGTACCCTTCAGATTCCATTTTTGCGATACGTGTTCTACATATTTTCTTCTAATTTTTCATTACGTTTCAGATGCCAAAGTTCGTCTGGCGATTGTGGCTAGGCATTGATATAACACGGGAAGTGTTCAAGTTACAATGAGCGCTGAGCTGTGAGTTGTACATCGCCTCGATCTGAAACAGAGAACTACCAGGTCGATGTGTCGTTAACATGTTCCCTTAATATACACAATGTCCTAATAATACTTATTTATTATTTAATTTTATTAATTTTTTCCTTTAACATATTTTTGACAGATCAAATTACCTGCTAGGAAAGTGAGCATCTTGAAAGTCTAGTCAATAAAAAAAGAAAGAAAAAACTTCCTGTTGGAAAGGAACAAATTATATTAAATCACAAATAGTAGGCTTAGTTCTAAGATTAAACAAAATTTATCTAATTACTATCTAGACAGTGGAGGCCCCTCTGAACAGTCCAATACAGTGTGGTGGAGGTATTTAACTTACACTGGCCCGTGGACACAATGGCTCTGGCAGTTGTCAGAATGTATTCATGGTGGAATCACACAAGAGCGACAGATGTGACACTACGCCGCGACACTAAAAACAAAAATCAGTCAACACCGTGATTCTGTCGAATATAGATACAGCCTGTATAGAATAGATATTCGGAGTTGTTTATAAAGAATATTTATATAGCCGTGTACTCAGATGCTGGTGGTCGAAGCAAGTCCTTCTGTGGCTGACGTACTCAACGTTACCAAGGGCTCTGACGTGGTGAAGATTTAGTCCGGCAATCACTGGGCCTAGCAGTGTAGTAGTGTATTCCTCCTCAGGAGAAGACCTGTCGAGGGCTGGCACCTCGGAATGTTGTCTTCCTTCTCTCCGCAACCGAGCAAAATAAGTCCCGGACTCCGCAGATGTGCCGTCGTGGATTATCTCCGTTAAGTAGGCAGCTTTCTACTCGTCTCGGCAAGATCGTCGTAAGCAATACGTCCATCAGGTAGGCTGTCTGGAAACGTTCTTTTTCTTTTCCTTCTACAGACGTTCTACTGTTTTCCAAAACAAAACTATTGCCTACAGGCTAGGAGTTTACAGAACAATAGCCATAGACTGACTGGTGTTTTACTATACATAGACAGCAAATTATTTACTAATACACTGCGATGCCACTACTTTCGTTGCAATATTATTATTATATTTATTGCACACATTTATAGTTGTCAGCCAAACAGTTTGTTACAACCATATTAGGCTAGCACTTAAAAACACATAACATGGAAATAAACTACAAAATACTACAAGAGAAAAAGATGCTACAATTATTATTTAATACAATGCTTTCAAAAAATAACGATTTAAATTAAAAGCAGTAGAAAATAGAGAAACCTAAATGAATACAGTAATTAAACTACACAAAGTGATGTCTTCGAGAAAAAAGGAATGACGAGGATTGCCTGCCTTCCAGCCTCCGCCTCTCAGACACACCACACACGTGAAATTTTTTACCTTAAAATATAATAAACTGACAATCTAGCGGGTTTGGAAAACATATCAAAGTTTCTACAACAGTTGTTTGTATAGTTTACTCAGCGTTTCACTATGTCAGAAGAGTTATGTTTTTTACACACAGATTGCTTGTTCTTTGTCAGTAGGAATTTCGTCCTATACATTATTTATTATTTCAGTACAATCGAAAATTGAAAAATAACTATTAAGGAAAATAATATACATGCAAAGCCTATTGTCTCATTTTTAAAGTATCTATGTGGTTTTCCGATAAGCTACTCATGTAGTCGAATTATGTGTATATAGATAAAAACCTGTTATAGATTATTTTGAATGTTTTAATTTGGATGTTCTGTAAACTCCGTAATTGAGTTTGATACTACTGTCCCATTTTCTAAGACCTTATTAAAGTATTGTAACAAGTTTAGCAAAAATTTACAAGTGGGCAATTCTCTGAGCTCTTTGGGATAGGTATCTTATAATTAGAAATAAAAGAGTTTAGTTAAGTTCTTAACTTACTACCTCACAAAGCTCACAAAAATACACAAAACAGCAATCAACTATGACATTCACAGCACCCTTATTATGCACACAATGACTGCTGTGTCACAGAAACGTTAATTAACTTTGACAATTAAAGCACAAAATGTTTACCATTTATTAAATTCTACAAAGAACAATAAAAATTCAGTCATATATCCAATCAACAGTTTTTCAATTAGTGACAATGTACAACCTTAACAGTCCGAAGTGGTGATGGCTCACCATGTGCTGCGCAGCACCCCGAGTGCACCACTGTCTTCACTCTTGAGGTCTTCGGTTAGACTCCCGTCGCCCACCTCCTTTTTGTCCGCCGACCCGCTGCAGCAGTCCTCTTGTTTCGCCCAATACTGCTCTGAAGGGATGTTCCTACAGCCTCACAGTAGACTCTGACGTCACCAAGATGTCTTCACCAGTCTCTCAACACAAGTTTAGCACCTTCTAGCACGACCAACAGCGAACTGTCCCCAATGTTTTTTTTTTCTAACAACCCTAACTACCAATATGGTGATGCAAGTAGAGCTTCTCGTCAAGAAGTACTCCTAAATCACTATTTCATGGTTATTTATATAATATTTGCTTAATTGATAATTAGTTTTCCAAGTGAATGTAATGCAGTAAATTTATTCAAAGTTAAGAACAATTTTGCTATCAGTACACCATTTGTGGGCTCCATTTATGTCCTCTTCAAGTTTTTTTGTGATCATCACAAACGAATTATGTGACTGAAACATGTTTTAAAAAAAAGCACTTATTGCCTTGGGTAGAGATGATAACTAAACAAAATCTCAAATAAATGCTATTTACTACCAACTCAGCAGTATCATCCCACATTTTGGCGCAAAATTATAGTCCAACTTAATTTAATTGACATAAGTTTGATTTAGAATTCTCTTCGCGTCGGCCATTTCTGTCGAACTGACGTCACTGAAACCGATGTGTTGATTGGTGGACATTTTTTGTTTTAGTGCCGCGGCGTAGTGTCACTTTTTTCGCACCTGAGTGATTCCACCATGAATACCATTCTGACAACTGCCATATTCATTGTGTCCACAGGCCAGTCTAAGTAAAATATCTCCACCACACTGAGTTAGACTGGTCAGAGTGGCCTATCTTTTACTTAACCGATTCCTGATTCTGTGCAACTTAATTATGTCTAAGACAACCTTTCTGTGTGTTCCACGACACATTTACATGTTTTTCCTAGCACGAGAATTTCAGCTTAACATTTAATCACAAACAAAAATATTTTGGTCAACAAGCAGGTGGATACGTCATCTCAACTTTGATTAGCCTAGTCAGGGAAAGTATCATAACTTCTGCTTTTCTAGAAATAAAAGTGTTACTGAATACTTCCCGTGTTTTATCAGTGCCTATCTACAGTCACCACACTGGTCGTAATGTATTAGCCAATATGTGTACCTATGTGCAAGGAATAAAAATGTGCGAAATGTAAGTTGTGTTTCTGTGTGTGTATGTGTGTACGCGCGTGCGAGCGGATGGGTGTGCATGTGCGTGAAGCATTTTTCTGGCATACAGGAAAGAGAAGACGTGTAAATAGGCACACGTGCCGATTGCAAAGTATTTCACCATCGGACTATCAAAATGCCCTGAAATCTTCAACTCTGTAACTCAACCAGGTACTTTTTGCCTATATGATCGAATCATTCTTACACTTCCAGCCAGAAGACATGACGTTCATTAATTAACGTGTAAATTTTCAGCACCCAATTTTGTACAGAACAGTTATCTTTAAATGAAAAGATATTTAATCTCTTCATAGTGAGAAAATTATTTTTCATTCAATCTTGTGAGAGCTATCAATGATAATAACGTACAGCTGAGCATGTTAATGTCTTCATTTCCAAAAACAGTTACTGAATTAAGTGTGTGTATTTATAAAACTGTATAGTTATTAAATCTTACGTAAAGGAAAACACATCGCACAATGGTCAGCCCTATGTTGGAAGCTGAGGTGCAGAGCTGGAGAAGTTGCAAAATAGGGCAGGAATAGGTGAAAGTTAAGAGAAAATGGCAACCTGGGCAGGAGGGTGTGGAGGAAGAAAATTAGGTATATGACATCAGTGATGATAAAGTAAATGTGGCAAGGATACGAGAGTGAAAAGACTAGTTAGGTTGTTTAGGGTCGTAAATGGTGAGAGAATGAGAAAGTTAAGGTTGCTGACTATCTATAGGAGGTACAAGGGGAGAAGAAACAACAGTGAGAAGATTGAGGGTGTGAAGAAGAATGGAGCGAGGTAGGAAGTCTATGTTGGTTAAGTCGGTGAGAGAGTGGTACGTTTTGGGGTAGAATTGGGTAATATGAGGGGACTGGGAAGTTCAGAATGGGTCTGGAAAGTTACTGAGAGAGACAAATGAACACGCTCGCCACCAGGTGCCAGCCCAATCGCGAGTGCAGCATATTATTATAAGTGAAAACTGTATTGTGACATATTATGCTGTTGCTCCATTCTTTTCCACGCCCTCTGAATATTCTTACTGTTGTTTCTTCTCGTCTTGTACCTCGTTTAGTTAGTCCGCATGCCTATTCTTCCCACCCACACCGTTTAGCACCCTTCACAACCTAACCAATCTTTGTCACAACTTAACCAATCTTTCTACTCTTCTCCTGTCTCTCAGTGATCTCCATTCAATTTCTTTCATCATCACTAATGGTCTATAATTATTACTACGTTCCCATGTGGGATTGAAATCGAATTGAGGATTGAACCAGTATTCAGTCAATACCTGTTTACGTACAAAAAGTTAATTTCGAACTGAAATAGATTTGGATCTGCTAGTTGTAATGTGCCGAGGTAAATATTTCGTTGCAGCAAATGAGTTGGCAACCATGACATAAATAAACAGTTAATACATGTTATTTATTATTTATGTCGGAGAAAATATCAGACAAATAACCTACGGGCTACAGTGGACAAGAGAAAATTACTGATAGTGTAGTAATTTGGCAATTAATGTTCGCTCTATATAATGTACGTACCATCTCACAGCCCACACGATTGCTAGACACTCCTGTTCGTTGACATGGTATCGCCTCTCCGTGGGACCGAGCTTGGCGCTCGAGAAGACGATCACACAGTTTTCCCTTTTTCCGCCTTAGCCTACTGGTACAGCACCGCACCGGTCCCCTCCTGGCTTGCATCCGTTTGGAGATACAGTGGGCGCTGACAGTCGTAGTGGGCTAGGGTCTCGCATTGTGTGAATGCCTTCTTGTTCTCCAGAAACGCCCGGTCGGCTTCTGTGGTCCAGCTATACCTTCTCTGTGGTGACAAGAGCGCCTTCAATGGTGCGGTTATGGTTGCAAAATATTTAATATGCTCGCGCAGCCAATTAATCAGCCCAAAAAATTTGTGCAGTTGTTTGCGCGTGGCCGGTGGCTGGCATTCCTCCACAAGACACAGGTGTTCAGCGTTGGGCAAGATTCCCCCTTCGCTCATCATGTGGTCCAAAAATTCTATGTCTGCTTTCCCTATGTGGCATTTGGGTACCGCGCAGGTCAGCCCATTGTTGCCCAGTCGTTCTAGGACCAGCGACAGGTGGATAAGATGTTCTTCCCACGTATTGGACCATATCAGTACGTCATCAAGATAAGCTAACATGAAATCGCCCGCCAGGCCGCTTAGCAACTGCACCATCTTCGTCTGGAACGTCGCGGGCGTCCCCTTCAGGCCGAATGCAATAGCACAAAATTGGTACTGGCTGCCATCGGGGGCAGTGAACACGGTTTTCTCCCGATCGTCCTGCCGCACTGGAACTTGCAAGTAGCCGCTGCGCAAGTCTGGAGAGGTGAACACTTTCGCGCGACCAATTGTTGTCAGTGCATTCTTCACGCTGATGTATGGTGGAGCCAAATTTTCTGTGGCTAGATTCATGCGGCGTAGATCCACGCAGAAGTGCAGTGTACCATCCTTCTTGGGGGCAAGTGTGAACTGTGAACTATAATGGCTATTGGCTGGCTCAATCACTCCATCAGCTAACATCTCCTCTATCTGTTCTATAATGATTTTAGCCTGGTATGGTAGATAGTTTCTAGGCGGCGTGTAAATGGGCTTTTGGGTGATCAGGTCAATCCGGTTTTCCGTCACCACAGTGTCTCTTAAGATATCATTAGCCGCGAACACTTCCCTCCTCTCGTCTAGTAGGCGCTGAAAAGCCAGTCTGTAGGCCAGGGGTACATTGTTCGAGATATCGTCTAACTTAACTGCAGGGGCACAGACACCGGATTTGGCTTCTGTACTATATGCTGTACTACGCTCGACGGTGCCGAAGTGGATGCGTCGTGCCGTAGACTCCACCACCATGTTCTGTTCCGTGAACCAAGGCAGGCCCAGGATAGCGTCCTCCCTCAGCTCCAGTGTATCCAAGGCTGTCGTGATGTTTTCAATGTCTCTTATGTGAACGACAATGGTGGTATGGCATATCGCGTGGCACTCTGAGCCCTCGGCAGCTAAGCGGACAGGCTGGTCTATTGCTGAGATGGATTTTAAATTTACGAATTCTGGCCGAATGAAATTGTATGACGCTGCGATGGCCACCAACGAATTGTAGCGGAGGTTGTTTATACAAGAATTTTAATTGAAGGGTTTTGTTTAGTATACATCTGCTGGAGGAGAGCGTGCTGTGGTGTCGGGTTTTTTGTGTTTGCACTGGGGTGCGCAGTGACGTCAAGCCCTGCGACCCTTACTGTCCGTATCCCGACAGGTTTCTGCCACTGTTGCCAACATGCCTGGGTCTGCATGGCGCATTTGGACAATCTTTGTGCCAATGTGGCTGACTGCCGGGGCAAAATTGACAAGGGAATGGTGGTGGCTTGCTGTAATCCAGCGGGCGACGTGTTTTGTCATCGGCATGCACATTACTCTTTGAATATTCACTCTCATGCCTTTCACTCCTCCGGCGCTGATGTTCGCCACTGATTACCTGCTGCCTCGGTGGTTTTGACTGCGCCGATGTTGTGGGCTGGGGCTCATCACTGCTCCCGCGCGGGGGTGTGGGCGGTTGCAGCATGCTACTATCGAACAGCGCAGCTGCCTGTATAAACTCTTCCGGCTCGTAGGTCAGCAGTGGCACTAGCGCCGCACGGAAATCTGGGCACACGGTTTAAGCAATGGCGGTGAGCACTTGGTGCACACTGAGGTGTGGTTGGTACTTGCGTAGCACGTGGTACTTACGCGACACGAATGCAGCAAGCGGCTCGTCGCCCTGCGCTTCCAGCGCCGTCCGGCTCTGCCCCTGGAGTGAAGTGAATGTTTCACCGTAATGCGACACAAACAGTCCGCGAAACTCTCTCCACTGCATCCGTACTGTGTCATGCCCAACCACCACTTACTTGCTGGACCCGTCAGCTGCCTGCCAATGCACTGAGGCCACTCCTCTTCGCACACGCCGTACCTGTGCAGTCGGTTCTCACAATCATTCAAGGATGCCTCCAGTTCTTCACTCGTCCTTCCAGCAAAGGTTGGTAACGTCTGGAACTGGCGTGGTGTTGACATGACCGGTCTGTTCTCTGCGACCGTCTCCATCATGCATGACATCACTGGTGCACTCCGGGCGCTCGAGAACGTGGGCGGCATGGACACGGTGACCGTGGTTTGCGGCGTGGTATCATGCCCTCAAGGAAGGCTCGTGAAAGTCCAGTGGTTCCTGCAATTTTTGACGGGGGCTGCAATGCACCCGAAGCACAAAAAGCCTGTCCCGACTACTGCCTGACGTTCCTCTGCGACTAGGCACTCCATGTGTGCGGCCTGTCCGCAGTACTTCCACCGCAATGTTGCGACTGATGCCGCGTGGCAACGTGAGCGTTGACACTCACGTACCTGTGTCTCTGGCAGCTTGACCTCTCTCTGTGTGCACTGCACTGTTGCCTGGTTTTTCGCGCTATCGCGGCCCTGAATGAATGCGCTGGTGTAGCCTTCATGCTGACAGCGGCCGTTTCGCACGCATTTAACCGTAAGAGTCCCGTGTGTGCCTTCACCGTTTCCGCAGCTGATAAACACCCCTCGTGGTACCATGTGGAACACGTCAAGCATGGTACGGTACACTGTCCAGGATGTAAACAAACCAGACTGTCACACGCAATAGGTTTCATGATGTCATTGAAGTTAAGTTCGTGTTTAATGGCCGGTTTTGGCATAGTGCATGTACAAGCAGTCGCGCTCGGAACAGTCCAACTATCCACTTCCTGTTTCTGCCCACACTTCGCACACGTCCAAGCAGGGATGCTGGCGGGCGATGCCTGCCGCGGAAAGTTGCGGTTGTCGCGGAAGAGGTCATGTGGGTGCCAGTTCGGTAGCAACGACTTCATGTGGCATCTGTGGTTTGCCGGTTGTTCAAGCAGAGGCTCATAGCACTCGTTGCACATGTGGCCGAAGGCTCCGTACCCGCCGTGGCCATGATGCGGAAGCGCGGCAGCATGTGCGGTGCGGGCGATCAGCTGTCCCGAGAGGTTACAGCAGTCTACCTTTGTGCAGCTCAGTAGGGAAGGTAGCTCCAGCGATCGATACCTGGCTGAAGGGAAGCTGTCCTTGAGTGCTCGCACTGCCAACCCCTAGAAGGGCAGGGGTGTGGGGGGTGCACGCTAGAACACTCTGTCCCTTCCAAAATTAATAATGGCGACCACTTGGGTTTGGCACGCTCGGGGTCCGTACGCACACTGCACTCACGCGAAGATCTTGATGCGAAAATCCCACCCTAAACGCCACACAAGTTGGGCGACAAATTGACACAGGCGGGGGTGGTGGTTATAAGTTAGATTCCACCAGACAGCACCGGCAAAGTAATGCCCGGTAGCGCTAGTCCATTGTGAGAGATTGGGCACTCATAATGAGAGACAGACTCAATTTTACAGGGTCATGCGGCCATTGGCTGTGGTGTAGAAATGACACTCCCCGCTCGTCATCGTGAAAACTTACGTAGGGGAATATTTTTGCGTTCCTCACGCCCGTAGCACAGACAAAGCACCAATAGACACACCCTACGCAACACACTGGGTAGTGCGGGTTGAAGGATTCCGTAACCTGAAGGCTGTGAAGCGGCAAGTCAATGAAATACGTACCTCAATTATATCCATATTTATTGTTAAGCATCATACTCCATACATACTCCAAACATGGTGATGTGTTAAACGTATCCGGCCCTAAGCCCGGCCGGTGGGCTACACTGCAGTTAAAACACCACGCGGGTGACAAATTATTTATTTAAGGCCCCTGGGCAGTTGAGTTGCAGGGGTCGAGGGGCACCTCCAGGCCAAAGAAAAGAGAGTTACGGTTCTGCTGTTGAAAATTTAAACTATTGATACACTGTGAATGATGCGTCCGTCCGCCTCATTTCGCCGCTTAGCGCCAACTGACGATTCCTTCCCGCGCCGGTGACCTCGTCCGGCCAAGCGCAGGAAGCAACCGCCGAAACACAAAATACATATACTAACATAGATTCGAAGGCCCCAAAACACTGGAAAATTATGCACTTGCTGAGTAGAGTCCCGAATTTGGTTTGTGGGAGAGTTTATATGATTTTCATTTATTTAAGAATTCATTAGAATTTTAAATTAGGTGGCACAAAAGAAAACTGGTAACTTTAAATTTTTATAGAGTTAATTAGACACATAAAACACTACTGATTTCTATTACCATTAAATTAAGGAAAAAGCACTTGAAAATTTAACACGAAAGTCTTGGGCTGCAATAATGGCTGCATGGGCGAGTCCAACTTGCCCACAAGGCAAAGTGGTGTTTCTACTGTCGTTTGAGGTTAAGAACTAAAAAGCATTACTTGGGAATTTTACAGACACAGCAAGGTGGCCTCGAAACAATACTACCTACTGGTGGTGTGACCCATGTTGAAGGAATTAGCATGGGAGTGCTAGAAACGACACATGTTGACAAAAGGTGGATTTACTGTGGTTTCGTCAATGGGGCACTTTGCTACAAATAAACGGTAGTTCTGTTAATGTGGCGCACACACTGTCTACACTCGACATTACGGGGGCGGCGCCTAGGCGCTGCCGCCTCTTGCCCACACGTGGTTGGGTGTATTCCCGTATGCGCCGGTGGTACTGCCGCCGCTGTCGTTCGGTAATCATGGTGTGTTCCGCACGATGGGCTGTACTGGAATAGGAGTGTCAATAAAATGCCTCGAAAATTGGCAGCTACTCTATATGTGAGCTTTTATGATATGATTACCTGCAGCCTTATAAAGATCATACGAGGATATTTTTTGGTACAATATATTTAGCTAAACTTACATAATTTGCAAATTGCTCTGAACAGAAGAAACACTTGTTTTAACACAACAGATTTACTGGTTTTAATAAACTACACCAATAACAAACTGATAACACAAAATCATGTAAAACACACTGCAATATCATTCCAAGACTTTGTGGCAAAGTCATCTTGAAACGATACAGCAAACACATCTGGAAACACGCAGCAAATACATCTCAGCAAAGACATCTTGAAACGTTGCAGCAACATCTCACTGCAACGTTGTAGGAACATTCCCCTGCAACGTTGCAGGAAGTTCCTTACACAACATTGCAGCAACGTCCCCATGCAATGTTGCAGCAATATCTTCACACAACATTACTGCAATGTCCTGAAGCAACGTTGCAGCAATTTCCCAATGCAACATTGCAGTTTTGTGACATCTGGTTGTTGTAGCAACATTGTGGCAACTTTGTTACATTGTAAGAAACATTGTGACAACATTGACAATTTTGGTCGAAACGTTGTAGCAACATTCCCACAATGTCGCTGTGATGTATGGGTTGTGGGTCAAGGGGTGGGAGTTAATTTGCAAAAAAAGGGTTCCACGCCTTTTAACATAACGAAGTACAGACGTCTGATACACTATCACTGCATAAAAGGGCAACAAGATAGGTGAATGATAAGTGGAAAAGCAGATGGACAGGATAGGGAGGAGGAAGGGAATTCTAGGTTATCAGTGATGGTGAAGAAATGAGATGGAGACCAGTGAGGGACAAAAAATTGGAAATATTGGTTAGATTGTACAGGATGGTAAATTATGACGGAGTTTGAAGAAGGTCGAGTGGCAGTAAATGGTGATTTGGGTTGGTTAGAGAATGTTTTGTGGGAGGATTTGGTGGTTGTGAGGTGTGTTGGAAAGTTTAGAAAGAGGTTGGTAAATGGTACAGCGGGTCAAAGAACAGAACTTGTAAAGGTCGTTCATGATAAACATTAAATTTTGAGATTACCTTTTTGCAAATTCTCAGGCTGTTACTGGATTTATTTTAATAGTAACAGTGGTTGCCTTGCTATTTAAGTAGTCAAAAGTGAATAACGAAATGTATTGTGATGTATTATGCAACAATCATGAAATAAAACCCTTAAAATGTTACGTTTATCACAAAAAGAATTTTTCGTCACTGTGTTTCAGTGACTTACACATGCATTTCTGCAGTTCTGCTTCGTTGTCAGTGATTTTGTAACCTCTCACGAGTCTTGGGGTTCTACCCACAAATTATCGATGTGTTGTGTTGCAGTAACCTTCTTGCGATTTGCTCAGTCAAATGAGATCCGACTTTTCACAATGACAAGCAGCCAATAATCATGAAGTATTACTGTTCATGTGAACGTAAGGCACTGAAACAAACTGGGGCAAAATTCTTTTCAACAAAAATTGGCGTAACTAGTTATCATACTTGGGAAAGTTAATCAAAAAAACTAACTGATTAAAGTTAAAGCTAATCTCTTAAACTATTAACTGATTTAAGTTAAAAGTTAACTTCTTGGAATGTTAACTGATTAAAGTTAAAGTTAAAAGAAAACTAACTGATTAAAAGTTAAAAGAGAGACTACATATTTGTATGGACGAAAATATTGACCATTTATTTACTGATAAATACATATACAAGAAAAACTGTATTTAACAAATGTAAAAAAAACATAATATTTTAGCCATTTTGTTTCATTTTCTGAAAACTACATATGTCAAAACAACACAAAAGGTTTTTCCTTAGTACAATCACGCAAACTACTTTTTGAAATAATTGTTAAATTTTAAAAGCAGTTGCATCTGAAAGTTTTTGTCAGCCATCCTTCCTCGCCTGTCTGAAAACACAAGACCAGCAGAACTGAATAGTCTTTCACAGTGAGCAGAGGAAGGAACACTGATGTTGTAGCGTACAAACAAACTCTTCATAATTGGTGACATCTGCCCACCCTCCTCTGTATCATGCAAATATCTCAGAATCTCTGCCTCTGAAATTACACGTGCATCTTCTTTATCTGGTGAATTCGCTGGTTTTATTATAACTGAAAAAAAAAAAAAAATCATCCATCTTCCCAGTTTTGCCCAGAGGAGAAACACTAGGCACTGGAGGCAAATTTGATTTTTGGACTGATGGTCACGACTGAAGTGCTGCCTTCATCAATATCAGTTCCAGCTCTTCTTTAGCTCTAGCTTTTACATCTGCTTTGTTGACCCAACCCAACTTAAACCAGGGAACAAGACATGCAAACATGTTGACAAAGGACAAATACCTGAAAATATCTGAAATGTTGTATCTGAAGATATATTTATTTCATTAAAATTATATACATTTTTTTTTTACATTTACCTTGATTTATGACTAATTTATAGAGACCCCAATTTTTGGTGAAAAGAATTCTGCATCGCTTTGTCGCATTGCCTCATGTGCACATCTGCTGCTCTGCTTCGTGGTCAGTGATTGGTTGTTTTTAACTGTTACATATGTTAACGTTTTTCTGCAAATTGCAGATGTGTGGTGTAGCAGTAACTTTATTCTGGTTGGTACAGTCAAATGAGACACGTCATTCCACGAAAACATGCTGCCAATTACAATGAAACAGAACTTCAGATGTGCACATAATGCATGGAAACAAGTTGTTGTAGAAATCTTTGCGCGAAAATCAGGGGTCTATACTAAATTAACTAAAATATACTGCTAAAATAACTATTTATCCATGCCCAAATTAACACTATTTATTAAATTGCAATTCATAACAACTGAAATTAGTTCAATAATAAGTTAACTTTAGGTATGCCCAATTTAATATTAGTTGCTCTTGCATGATGGTTGTACTATTAATGTTATATTTTTATTATTTTAACAGTGATTTACTCATTGAAAATACAAAATTAGTCACAAAAAATTAGAAACTGTGCTACTCCGGCTGGAATAGGAACAAACCTGCCATATGTTAGCGAATGAACGTATCATTGTCTATGTTGCTAAAAAAAAGTAATGTCTGTAATACCTTTATGCTGTAACCTAACTTATAATTCTAAAAACACCAAAGATAACATAATTGTAAATTACCATTCACACGAAAGGGAGGATGGAGAGTGTTCAACCCTATATTGATATGCACTGCAAAAGTGGAATAACTTCTTAGTCAAATTATTTTTTACACACTAGAAAAAAATTTGGCTTTTAAAGGCTTATTGTTAAACTATTTAAAATCCTAAATAAGATTATTTCAAGAAAATAAATATAAGGTTGATTTTTTTTTAAAACAAATTTTTTATGTTAAACAGCAAAACTACAACCCAAGATAACTTGGGTGAGGCAATTAATATGTTGAATACTAACCCCTAATGATGTACAGCAAGTGACTATATTTTTCGAATACCTAGATAGTAACTACTCCTGTGTGGTAAGTTATTGTATGTGGGAAAGGGGGGTTGGGAGCTAGAGAGAAAAAGGAGAGGGAATTGTAATATCACAGAAAATTTACCTGAATTATCACAACTTTATGGTATGATCTTTGAAAGAACTGTGCATTGGGAGTGCATGACTGGATTCAGTTTCTTGGACATACTCCATTGCAAATTGAATGTCTGTCAAAGAAAACTAAACAAATAAAAGAAAACCGTAATATAAGCAGAGTATGCTTTAGTCAGCAAGATACATACACAAAAAGAAATTCCTAATTGGAATTGGGTCAAATAGAAACAAGGAACAAACATATAACAAATGAAAATAATAACAAATAAAATAAAAACCAAGTAACATGCGACACAACGATGAGATTAAACAAAAAACACAGCAAATATCAGACACGAACAGAAAAATAACAGAAAGACGCAACAAATAGACGAGACAAAACGCAACAGATAACAGACATATACAGAAAAGACAAACGACACAACGAAAAGACGAAACAAGACTGTAGTTTTCCAGACAGACAGTGTTACGACGTTTCGGGAACTGGAATCTGTTTCCGTCATCAGGTAGACACACAGGTTTCAGGAACACGAAAATACTTCCTGTTGGAAAGGAACGAATTATATTAAATCGCAAATAGTAGGCCTACATCTAAGATTAAGCAAAAAATATCTAATTACTATCTAGACAGTGGTGTGTCGTGTCACTGTAGAGTAACAAAAGTTTTTTTTTTTTTTTTAGTTTTTTTTTAATTTTGTATTTTTTTGTTTTTATATTTTTATTATTTTTTGTAGTTTTTTTATTTTTTGTTCAATTTTTTTATAAATATTTTAAATAAACTACATGCATGTACAGTGCCCCTCTCCTCCCTGCCCTTGGCCTGGTTCGCGAACGAGGCTGGGGCCGACCTCTTATTTACTTCCCTACACAGCCAGCCCCTGACAGAGCTCCTCATGTGTTTGTGTCATGTCTGTGTTGCATGACGTTACGTGTAGATGGTGCGGCGTGTGGATTGAATGTGCACTGCGCGGCTGGGTTAAAAATTTCGTTTAGCAGCCTTTGCGCCCTGACCGCCCGGCCAATCAGCGCCCAGCCCTCGCGCCTCGATTGGCCGGCCAGGCCATTGCTGGCTTTCGTGGCTGGTGTAACAAGAATCACAGTTTTGGTTTTTTGTATTTTCTGTGCTCTGCGGGGTTATAATTTCCTAAAATATTAATATTTGGATTGTCATGATGCATTGAAGTTTTGTAGAAGTTATTATTCTTTGCCCGGATCACTTCCGCGATGTATATAGTTCTGAGCATCCGGTGTATAGTTTCATTGGATGTGTATCTCCCTTAGTCAGAAATTACTCTAAGATATTTGTTTTGTATTCTTTGAACTTTTAATAAATTACTGTTGGAGGCGTGGCCCCACAATTCACATCCATATAGCAGCGCCGGGAGGATTACTTGTTTATATAGAAGTAGTTTTTTGTTTCTCGGGAAGTTGGGTTCTTTAAATAGTGGGTATAATTCTCTTAACTTACCTATCAATGCCCCGCAGATATTTGTAATGTGTGGGCCCCAGGTTAAAGTTCGGTCTAGTGTTATACCTAAGTATTTTGCCGTTTTTATGTATGGGATATATTGGTTAAAAAGCTTTAATTGTGTGTTTGGTTGTGTGCGTTTTTTAGTGATAATTAATGTGTTAGATTTGGCTGGGTTTATTTTAATTCACCATTTAGTGTACCACTGTTCTAGGGTTGTTAGTTGTCTTTGCATCGCTATTAAGGCATATCTTAAGTTTGCGTGTTTAATTATTGCTGTGTCGTCGGCATACATTTGAATATTAGTTTCTGTTAGTGGAATGTCAGCCGTGTATATATTATACAAAAAGGGGGAAAGAGCTGAGCCTTGCGGTACTCCTGCAGTTAATGTTCTAATTGAGGATTTTGCGCCGTCTAAAATTACGTAGAATTTGCGGTCGTTTAGGTAATGACCTAGTAAATGTATATATTTTATAGGGAAATTTGTGTTTATAATTTTTGAAGAAGACCTGGTAGCCACACTTTATCAAAAGCTTTTTCTGCGTCTAGGAATGTTATAACTGTATATTTTATATAATTATCGTTAAATCCGTCTGTAGCATCTTTGATTATTTTTATTAGTGGGTGTATTGTGCTGTGTTCTGCCCTGAAGCCGTATTGATTATTTGGTATCAGATTATTAGCTTGTGCGTGGTCTAGCAGTCGGTATAATAGTATTTGCTCAAATATTTTGCTCATGTTTGGGAGTAGACTGATTGGTCGTCCGTTTGCTGGATTTGCCGCGTTTTTGCCGGGTTTAGGTATTGTTATTATTTTCGCGAGTTTCCATTGGTCCGGGAATCGTTTTAGTTTTAGCATAGCGTTATATATGTTTAGAAGATATTCGATAACGTTGAGTGGAAGTTTTTTTAGTGTTTCGTATTTTATATTATCCGATCCACCCGATTTGTTGTTTGGTCTTGTTTTGATTACTTTCATGATTTCGGCAAGGGTGATTGTTCAACTTGTGTCCGTTCTTGTAGTTATAGGAAATTGTTTACATTATTTGTCACTTGTTCTGTAAAATTTCTGTTTAAAATGTCCGCGCTTGGTGAGAATTGAGTTACTAGAATGTCGGCAATCGCGTTTGCTTTTTCCTCACCAGTGTAAACTATTCCTTTGTGTGTTTCTATCGCGGGGGTTGAAAGTTTTTTATTTTTTCCTTGAAGTGTTTTAGTTAAGCGCCACATCTTTCTAGGGTTTTGTGTAGCTTCTAAAGTGGCGTTGCTCCATTTGTATATTTTAATGTTGTCTAATTGCTGTTTGACCTGTCTCTTAAGTCGATTATATTCGTTTTTAGCCCGCGGGTCTCTAGCTCTCTGGTATCTGTTTCGTGCTTGTCACTTTTGTACAATTAAAAAATCGATTTCCGGGAAATTTTGCCTTGTGTATTGACGTTTATTGAGAAATTCTGTACTCTGCGATAGAGTTTCAGTTAGCGTGTCTGTTAATAATTTAACTTCGAAATTTAGGTTTTCACTGTCATTTATTTCTGGTATTTCTGTTAGTTTTTGTGTTCAGTCTGGTCTAAAATTTTTCCAGTTTGTTTGAGGGATTTTAGTTTGGAACGGGTTATTGTTTCTATGTGTATTTAAAGTAACTTTAATTAAAACCGGAAAGTGATCTGAATCTAACTCATTTAAAGTCTCTCACTCGATTGTCGCGTTTGGGATATTCGCTAAGGCAATGTCTAAAATGTCTGGCTGTCCGCCGTTTGTTGGGTAATGCGTAGGGATTTCTGGTGAGAAGATAGTATAGTTATTTCTGTTAGCATGTTCACTTAGAATTCTGCCGCGTCTGTTTGTTGTACTACAATTCCATTCCGTATTTTTACTGTTTAAGTCTCCTGCGATTAAAAAGTGTTGCTCTTCACCGATTACCTTGTTAAGGTCGTGTATTGTTAATTGCGAGTTTGGTTTCCCGTAAACCACAGCCATATGGATGTGCGTGTTTCTGTTTTTTAATTTAATTGCTGCGGATTCAAGATTTTGTAGATTAGTTATATTAATTGGGTGGTGTTGTATATTATTCTTAATTAAAATGGCCGTGCCTCCTCCATGTCCCTTGCGGTCTGTTCGGTAAATAGTGTAGCCGAATATTGTTAATCTGGTTTGTGGTTTCAGAAATGTTTAAGTGATGACTGCAATATCAATCCCATATATATGTAGTACTTGTTCTAGTTCGTACAGTTGATTTTTAACCCCGCAGGCATTCCAATTTAGTATGGATAGTGTTGGTGCGGCGTCTGTTGTTTGTGCCATTATTGTGGGAGGGGGAATTCCACGAGTGCCTGCATGAAGAGTACTTGTTTTTCAAAAGTGCTTGTGGCCCTCCTGATGGGAGCGAAATACCGCCTGATGTGGTGTATGAGTTGGTGGAATTGTACGTCACGAAGTATTTCAACAAATTCGTGGATGTCGCTTAGTGTGTGTGCGTCGAGTCCCGTGGTTGTTTCGGACTGCGAAGGTGTTTCTAGTCAGGGCGGACGTCTGTTGCTGTGCAGTGCAGTCATGCTGTTGACGTCCGGCCTCGTCACCCAAGGCTCAGGTCCCGAAGCCGAGCCCACCGCCGGTTACTTTGACTCGCATCTGCCGCCCGTGGCCTAACTGCTTGCAGGCTGCGGGTCTGTGTTTGTTTTTTGCGGCTCTCGACGATGGCCTGGAATTTCTTGCAGCTTTTGTCCGCAGCGTGGTGACCCTCCTCCCTGCAGTTCAGGCACTTCAGGGGCTCGGTGTCACGGTTCATAGTGCACTGATCAAATCTGTGCGGGCCTGCACAGTTGATGCAGACTACGAGAGGACCCGCAGACTCCTCTCACAACAGGGTAGACAACAATACACTCACGCCCACGCCGATGATAAGCCTCAGCGGTTTGTCATCAAGAACCTGCCGCCCAAGGCGGTAGATATTGAAACACTCCGCGAGGATATCACCCCCGCGGGTTTCAACATTATCGACCTCCGCAACTTTACTCGGCGCTCACGACACAGCACCCTTGAGGAACCACAATACGAGTCCACTGGCACTTGGTCAGTGACTCTACAACAACAACCAGGGAAAGATTTCCTCAAGAATAAAGCCCTGTACTATACAGAGGTACACATAGAGCCCTACAAACCACGACCAGAAGACGTCCCGCACTGTCGTACCTGCGGCAAGTGGGAACACACACAAAAACACTGCCGCATGACACCTCGCTGCATCAACTGTGCAGGCCCGCACAGATTTGATCAGTGCACTATGGACAGTGACACCGAGCCCCTGAAGTGCCTGAACTGCAGGGAGGAGGGTCACCACGCTGCGGACAAAAACTGCAAGAAATTCCAGGCCATCGTTGAGAGCCGCAAAAAACAAACACAGACCCGCAGCCTGCAGTCACCACTACAACAAACTACACCACCACAGACAAACTCCATTGAGCAGTTCCCAAAACTGCCAAGACCACCGCGCACAGAAACATCACGAGGGCCCATAGTTCAGCTCTGGACCGTACCCCTGAGGCAGCCGAGGCAGGCAGAAGCTGACAGTGGTCAGGCTGCAAGCAGTCAGGCCGTGGGCGGCAGATGCGAGCCAAAGTAATAGGCGGTGGGCTCGGCTTCGGGACCTGAGCCTTGGGTGACGAGACCGGACGTCAACAGCATGACTGCACTGCACAGCAACAAATGTCCGCCCTTACTTGAAACACCTTCGCAGTCCCAAACAACTACGGGGCTCGACGCACACACACTAAGCGACATCCACGAATTTGTTGAAATACTTCGTGACGTACAATTCCACCAACTCAAACACCACATCAGGCGGTATTTCGCTCCTATCAGGAGGGCCACAAGCACTTTTGAAAAACAAGTACTCTTCATGCAGGCACTCATGGAATTCCCCCTCCCACAATAATGGCACAAACAACAGACGCCGCACCAACACTATCCATACTAAATTGTAATGCCTGCGGGGTTAAAATTAACTGTACGAACTAGAACAAGTACTACATATATATGGGATTGATATTGCAGTCATCACTTAAACATTTCTGAAACCACAAACCAGATTAACAATATTCGGCTACACTATTTACCAAACAGACGGCAATGGACACGGAGGAGGCACTGCCATTTTAATTAAGAATAATATACAACAACACCCAATAAATATAAATAATCTACAATATCTTGAATCCACATCAATTAAACTAAAACACAGAAACACGCACATCCATATGGCCGCGGTTTATGGAAAACCAAAATCGCAATTAACAATACACGACCTTAACAAAGTAATTATTCGTGAAGAGCAAAACTTTTTAATTGTAGGAGACTTAAACAGTAAAAATATGGAATGTAATTGTAGAACAACAAACAGACGCGGCAGAATTCTAAGTGAACATGCTAACGGCACGGCCTCGGATGGCACATGAGGAAACGGCGGCGGAGTCTCCTCATGACTCTAGTCTCTTCCTTCGTGGGGTAAGCATCCTTCTCTCGCGGTGCTGCGCACCGGTATTTGCCGCGCCTATAAGCAACGAAGGTGTGTAGCTCGTTAAGTGTGATGTGCTCACATGGAAGGGAAGGCAGCGACCATCTGCTATAGAGCGCATCCCATGGGTGGCGGATATGGGAGCACCATTCTATGATGTTGCTGGGAATATGCAAATACCAGCTCGTGGACCAACTGGCCAGCGCTTGCGCTGTCGGGGTGTCGGTGCGGCACGCTGAGTGACTCGTAAGAAGATTGGCAAGCTACAGGAAGCTGTCTGTCGGAGAAGGGTGGCGGGGGACTGAGGTGCTGAAAAAATGCGAAGTGAAACGAACCGCCGTCTGGAACTTGTAGGCAGTGGAGAGCTGCTTGCGTGGGGAACTGGAATGCGTCGGAATTTGGACGTCGAGGTGGCTAAGCCCTTGTCAGGGCCCTGCCTGGCTAGCAGCTGTAGCTTCGGGATGGCGCGCTTAAAACCAGCCCGAAGCTTTTGGAGGTACTACAGGGAGTGGTGCCCCTTCCTCCAACCTGACATGAAGGTGCAGCTGCCAACACTGAAGAAGGAAGACGGCACCGCGAACAGACGAGTCACTCAGCCTGGGGTGGCCTATGGCCATGGCCGACAAACAAAAAAAAATATTTCCTGTTGCCGACACTGCAGAGCGTGAGCTTGCTTGCGCTCGGGAGTGTGGGCGATGGCCGCTAGGAGCGCTCATGCTCCTAGCACAAAGCTCTCTGAGCAGCGCCCTCTTCTCATTGGCTGTGGCCGCCAGCCAATAAGACGTCACAATTCCCCGACACACATCTTTCTTAACAAATTCGGAAACGAATTGTTAACTAAATATCCTACTTTCTCCATGTCCTAACATTAATTATTGTGGTTTATTCCCTGCGCGCCCTGTCGCACAGCTTTTCCCAGTAACCTACACTATTTGTACTGGTTTTTCTGTGTTCTTATCTATCTCTTGCTCTCTTCGGGGGTGAGTGCATGGCCACAATCGCAGCCATGCCTCCAGACAACCCTGCTCAGCACATGAGGCCCGCGACCTCCTAATACCTGCACGTTACCTAAGGCGTATGAGGCTTAGCCTTGAGACGCAACTCAATCCCTCCTTGCGATATAACTAGTTACTAATGCATGCCGGAGTACCCATAGACTGAGACGGGGTACACACTGGCATAGCGGGATTTGGGGGCTCTCCAGAAAAAAAGTCTCCTCACCATCAGTTGTTGTCTGTTTGTCGTTGGAGGCAGACGTGCCAGCAAGAGCGCCAGCAGCAGCAAGCAGCGGAACCGACTCGCACCCTCTGGCTACCTTAGTGGTCAACCACGAGTGGTGTGGGGCGGTAGGAAAGCAGTGGACTGTGACAGATGACAAAATACCCTCAACGAGGCACGACAAACTCAGACTCTGAAGACTCTATTATCGATGTTGTAAACTTTGAGGAGGTAGTCACGACAAACATGCGCACACCTCAACGAGATATATAGTAAACATAGAGGGACGGAAGAGCTTTCTGGCTGAAGCCCAATAGAACTTGTGTTGGCCATGTTTTCCATCATCAAAACAAAGGGGCGTGGCAGGGTGTTGGTTAGGGATAATTACGTTTATGTGCCGGTATTAACAGAAAAACAAAGATTACGATGCATTGTGTATGTCTATGTGGCATGTAAAGCATATAAATACCTCTGTCTATCGTTTAAATATTTAAGAACGAGAATAAATCGTAAATACAGAATGAAAACAATTGACGAAAATTTGCAGGTAGCGAGTAACTGGCTCACAATCCAAATATATAAATTTTAAAAAGTTAAAGTAAACATGTGTGGTCATAAAATATACATATTACGTATTTCAGTTCTATATAATTATTGTTACCTCAGTTTTGTGTATAGTACACTGTGTAAGACTTTGTAAGTTAAGGTTATGTTAATAGGACTACTGGTAAATGTAAAATTGACGCGAGCGGGGGTTGGTGATTAGATAGTGAATTGCCCGGTGCGCCAGCCCGTTATTGGAGAACGGGCACTCAGTCGGTAGATTCTTCTCTCGCAGGGCCGCGTGGCCGACGGCCGTGGTGTTACTTACGTGATCACCCCACTCGACGTCTGATTGGGTGTTGCGCAGAGGAATCTTATGGCGTTCCTCACGCCCGTAGCACATAAGAAAGCACTAAAAGATAATTACACCCTACGCAATGC